>JACEFZ010000290.1:0-285000 GCA_014155875.1 Cepaea nemoralis | reverse complement strand
TCTCTTTTACACACTCACTCGCTCTCACACTCACTCATTCGTGCACATACACGCATACCAACAAATTCTCTCTCACTCACTCACGCTTCCTTACTCACTCATTTACTCGATGACTCTCTAACTCACACTCACTCACTAACTTTCACACTCTATCACTCAGACAGGCAGACACACAACACACCCACTCTCTCAGAGTCACTCATTCTCTAACTAAATCTCTCACACATATGTCCACACACTCACTCACTTTTACACTCACTCAGGCACATGCGCATGCATACTCTCTCACTCTCACTAATTCTTCCACTCACACTCTTTCTCACTCACTCTCTCACCCACTGTCTCGTTCACACACATACAGTGAAGAATGATAGTGGAAAAATGATACTAGTTGGTGACTTATGGAGGCATATAGTCGGTATGAAGTAAGTATTGAAAGAGTTTTCGGTTGAATGTGTAGAGACTCATTGGTGTTTTCAGTTCTGGTTGAAGGCTATTCCACAAGTGAGCACCAGAATATGCGAAACAAGTTTTGTATAAGTCCAATCTAGGCTTAGGAAGCTGTAATAAATTTAAGCGCTTACTGTTCATTGCATTAGATTGAATTAGCGGTAGAAGATACTCTGGCGTATTTTCAGATATAATTTTATTCACTAATTTGGCTTTGTTAAAAAGGAAGCGCTTTTGAAGTGGTAGAAGTCTTAGATGGCTGTATAATTTATTACTTTCAACGTGCTTTATGCTAGAAACTAGACGTATAGCGCGGTTTTGAAGCGAACACAATCGTTTCATATTAGATTTAGGGCAGCCATCCCAGACTGTGGAACAATAATCGAGAGGTGATTGGATATAGGATGCATAGAATATTTTACGTGTGCTTTCATCCAAAAAGTGTTGAATTTTAGCAAGTTGGTAAACTTTTTGTGCTATTCTCTTGGTAAGGGCGTGAACATGAGGGCTCCAGTTTAAATGTCTGTCAATTAAAAGACCTAATGTTTTATGTTCATTTACATTAATTATAGGTAACGTGTCCACGTGGAGCTCGAGCGGTGTCCCAGTTATGGCTAGCGTCTGTAGTTTTTGTCTGGTCGTTATTAGCATGGATTTAGTTTTGTCGATGTTAATTAACATGCGATTTTCATTGCTCCATCTACTAAGGTTGTCAAGATCGTTTTGTAAAGAGCTCTCTAAGTCACAAAGGCTCTCTTGACTTGTGTAAATAGTGCAGTCATCCGCAAATAGATCACACGAAGTATTGAGGTATAAAGGAAGATCGTTAATATACACTGCAAAAAGCAGCGGACCTAGTATTGAGCCCTGAGGCACCCCAAAATTAAGTTGTGTGGGTCTTGATAGACAGTTATTGAAGGACACTACTTGTTGTCTGTCTGATAAAAATGACGTAATTAGGTTCAACATATTGGTGCTAGTCTTCATGTGTTTTAATTTTCTAATTAAAATATCATGATCTACCATATCAAAGGCCTTTTTAAAGTCTACAAATACTGCTCCACAGATGTTGCCATTGTTGATACAAAGATGCCAGTTATCGGTCATTTTTGTAAGGGCACTATGGCAAGAATATTTAGGTCGAAACCCAGATTGACTGTCAATTATTAGATCGTTGTTAATTAAATGATGTAGTGTTATTTTATGCATGTGTTTTTCTAATGGCTTTGATAGCGACGATAGTAAGGAAATAGGTCTATAATTACCCAAGACGCTAATATCAGTTGAGCCATTTTTAAGTAGAGGATACACTTTAGCAACTTTAAAGGCAGATGGAAAGTAGTTTTTGGATAGGCACTGGTTATATATGAACGTTAAGGACTCACTAATAATAGGTGCAGCACACCGAAGAATTCTATTACTGATACCATCTACGCCTTCTGAATTTGTTGCTTTGAGATTTGAGAGATATTTATATACTTCTGCAACAGACATCAAGGGAATCTCAGAGGGAATATTTCTAGAGCACTTCCCTTCACAGAATGATGACAGTGAACTTAAATTACATACTGAGTCTGGTATTGAGGACTTTAGATTCTCTATATCTGATTGAAAGAAGTAACTGAAATCCTCGCATGTTATAGAGTTTGGTATTGCTGACTCTGAAGTGTGTTTCTTGTTGGTTAGCGAGTTAATAGCCTTCCATATATTTGTATTATTTGATTTATCTACAATTAAATTTTTGAAATGATCTTTCTTTATCCTACGAATTTCATATTTAACTTTATTTCTTAGTCTGCGGTAATTGATAAAATCTTTATTTTTGTGTGCTGTATCTCGTTCTCTCATGATTTCGAGAACTTCGCTAGTGACCCACGGGGACTTATGTTGATTCTTGACTCGAACTTCTTTGACTGGCACATGTTTATCAAATACATTGTATACTGCCTTTGTCCAGTAAGCTAGTGCATCATCCGGATCAGGAAGTTGGTAAACATGTTCAAGGGCTGCATTTTTTAAGTCGTCTAAAAATAAAGTTTGGTTGAGAGCTTTAAAGTTTCTAAATTTGATGCTTAAATGTTTATTTTTAGGAGTTTTGAACCCAATTTTCGACCATGTACAACATATTGGGTAATGGTCACTAACTGCACTAACAGGAACAGAACATTCGGTAATATTAACTGGACAAGTAACATATATATGATCAATTATAGTTGAGGAGGTGTCTGTAACTCTTGTGGGACGATTTATTAGTTGTTTGAAATTGTAAGATATAATGATATCTTCCCATGTCTGGTTGGATTTAGTAATATCTATGTTAAAGTCACCTAATATCATGACTTCTCTACCTGCTGTAAACACCCTATCCATCATTATAGTGAAACAGTCATACCAACTATACCCAGCACAGGGATTTCGATATAGGTATCCAATGAGAAACGGTTGCTGGCTGACTGGCTTCACCTCTAACCAAACACATTCTATCTCTTCTATCTCGAGATCACTTCTACGGGAACAGTTGAGAGAATTTGAAATGTATACAGCAATACCTGTCTCTAATTTTTGATTTGCGTCTCTTCGAATTACTTTAAACCCCTTAAGAGAGATTTCAGAGTCGGTTATTTTGTCGTTGAGACGACTTTCTGTGATTCCAAACACATGGAACTGTTTGCACAGTATTACTGAAAGCTCAGGTAATTTATTGAGCAAATGATAGATGTTGAGATGGCCTATATGTAGACCATCTTTGTTTAGCCACTGATCGTGATTGGCGAACATTACACAATGAAAAGATGATGTCGCTTGTGGTAGAAAAATTTCAGAGGTTTTGAAACTTTATTTAGTGGTAGTTACGACTATTAGAGGGTATAGGAAAATGTCTGTGATGGAGTGACATCATTAAAGCTTGGTGCAGAGCTGCAGGATTGTATTGCATTAGCTGTTGAAGTTGACAATTCCACTGATAAGAGTGTGGATTACCGTCCAATGAGGGACCACTGCTATGAGAGCTACTGGAAGTGCCTACATTGGAAGCAGGCATCGAGGGCACCGAAACATTGTTTATCGGTGTCCCCTTTGACATGCTAGGTGGAGACTGTTTTATGGGCAAGGGAGGAAACAATGCACCATAGTTAGCAACATTGGGATTGGAGCCTGGGTCGCTATTTATAGATAGATAGATAGATAGATAGATAGATAGATAGATAGATAGATAGATAGATAGATAGATAGATAGATAGATAGATAGATAGATAGATAGATAGATAGATAGATCCCCGCCAGAAGCCGGGCCTTGTCAGCTAGTTTATTTATATAATCACGTTTCATGAAAGAACCCCCATTTGGAGACACCTCTGAATCTTCGCGCTGTTTGTTTCAAAACGGAAATCACGTGAAAATTTCAAAATCTGCCGGGACGTCTCTTGGTGAAGCTGTAATACTGTTAAAATCATGGGCGTAATCGCTAAGTTGTAATTAATTTACCGCATATAAACTAACTTTGAAATCTGCTGTAAAATCTCCAGAACAAAATGTTTTTTGTTGGGTGGACATAATGATAAGGTTATATACTAAATCTCATCATTTTACCTCAGTTAGTTACTGAGATATTGAATGTTATATTGAGGCAACAAAACACACACACACACACACCTTGCAATCGCCATCTTTTTATTGGTCAGTATGTTTTCCATCTTGCAAAAGGCTACCTTTCCATAATGATTCTTGTTCTGATCTCTTCAAATCTATTCTTTATCCCATCAGATATTGACTGTTCCGAGATATACGAACTTCCCAATGGCGATACATCACAGAAAGCGAGCAATTATTCTTGTCTAGGCTCACGCTGACGGGCGATTGGAATGTGATTACATAATTAAACATTAAAACAATACAAGCATTACACTGGAAGGACTAAAGTAATTAAAATCGTTATAGTTTGGAACGGATAGAACAATAAAAGTCAGAGAATTGAGGGCACGCGTATTTCATGTGGCAGCATCCTGGTGTGATTGTTTGATGTTTACCAAACTGATGAAAAGTACAGGTACACTTTTGATTTTAAGTGTTTTGGGAACGTATTATAAATTCATTGAACGAAAAGTATAGGGAGGGAAACACTGACTGACTGACTGACTGACTGACTCACTCACTCACTCACTCACTCACTCACTCACTCACCAACACACTCATTCACTCACTCACTCACTCACTCACTCACCAACACACTCACTCACTCACTCACTCTCTCACTCACTCACTCACACACTCACTCACCCACCCACCCACTCACGCACGCACGAACTCACTCACTCACTCACTCAACCACCCACCCACTCACGCACGCACGCACTGACTGACTGACTGACTGACTGACTGATTGACTGACTGACTTGTAATTCAGCTTAGATATTAGCTAAGAACTGATTCTGTTTAATGTGTTAAATGTAAGGTATTTTGCCGGCTTCGTGGCTTAGAGTTATGACTTTTCTCCGTAATCTCGTATACTCTCGTCGGTAACGTGATGACGGTGAGAATCAGCAGTGGTTCGAATCGCATCGGTAACTTAGGGGTATGTGAGCAGGCCGCTCAGAAAGCAATGGCAAACTACTGAGCGTAATCTTGCCAAGAAATCAACATACAGCTGAAAGATGCTGGTGTTGAGAGCAATGTCCTGTAAAGGATATTCAAAAACAAAAAAATGGGGTATTTATGTTTGGAAATGGAATATGGACAATTTGACTTTACAGATTGACATACAATTGTTTAAATTTTATAGACATATAATAAAAATTGAACTTGCATTAAAACTAACAAAGGTTGAATATTGAGGTGGCCCTTAAAATGACCTTTAGAAAATAACACCACGTGTTGCTGGCCTTCTTTTGTTTTAAATTTTTTTTTTGGGGGGGGGGGAGGAGGGGGAGGGGGGGTGTTCTGTTCAGCGAGTCCCTGGGTTTCTAAGAACCAAAGCCCTCCGGACAATCCTTCAAGTGTTCAGCCTCTCCAAGGAAAATCAAGACCATGTGCTGTAGCCGTTTTGATGCTTCTTTCAGCCCTGTACAAGTTTCTTTTAAGGCTCTCAGTTTCTAAGAGAGAGAGAGAGAGAGAGAGAGAGAGAGTCCTCCGGACAAACCCACAAGTGGTCAGTCTCTCCAAGGAAAATCAAGACTCCGTTTCTAAGGGAGAGAGAGAGAGAGAGAGAGAGAGAGAGAGAGAGAGAGAGAGAGAGAGAGAGAGAGAGAGAGAGAGAGAGTCCCGGAGGACAAGCCCACAAGTGCTCAGTCTCACGCAAAGACAGACAAGACAGATAGCGAACTCTGGTGCATTCAGGAAGATGGTTCAACTGATGACAATATAAAAAACCAACTCAAGAGACACTGACTTAAAGAGAGAAGGAGCCCACCATGTCACCACGCATACATTCCAGCAGGAATGGCTCACGGCCTAGGTGAGCGGCACCGAATTCACCCCGGGCAGGGGCAAAAGCGTGCCTGCTCCCGTGACCCACTGCCACGGAGAAAATACGCGGCAACATGATGGGCTGCCCTACATGAAAAATGGAAAGATGAAATGCTAACCCTAAGAAAGACTAACACTAAACCTCCCCACTCTAAGCCAGCGTCCCCCGGAGTGGACGCCCACTGACACTTAAACATCCCGACCAGGCTATTAAGTTATCGCGCGGACCTCACAGAGAAGTGTCCAAGAAGAAGATCTGTCCCACAAGCCCGCTCTTAACGCGGACCTCCAAAGGGGGGGGGGGGGGGTACCTAACGGTTAGGGTTAGGGGTTAGAGTTAGGGGTTAAGGGTTACGGTTAGGGTTAGGGTTAGAGTTAGGGGTTACGGTTAGGGTTAGGGTTAGAGGTAGCGTTGGGGTTAGGGTTAGGGGTAGGGTTCGAGGTAGCGTTGGGGTTAGGGCTAGGGTTAGGGGTTAGAGTTAGGGGTTAGAGTTAGGGGTTAGGGTTAGAGTTAGGGGTTAGGGTTAGAGTTAGGGGTTAGAGTTAGGGGTTAGAGTTAGAGTTAGGGGTTAGAGTTAGGGTTAGGGTTAGAGTTAGGGGTTAGAGTTAGGGGTTAGAGTTAGAGTTAGGGGTTAGGGTTAGAGTTAGGGGGTAAGAGTTACGGTTGGGGTTAGGGTTAGAGTTAGGGGTTACGGTTAGGGTTAGGGTTAGAGGTAGCGTTGGGGTTAGGGTTAGGGTTAGGGTTCGAGGTAGCGTTGGGGTTAGGGTTAGGGTTAGGGGTTAGGGTCAGGGGGTAGTGTTGAGGTTCGAGGTAGCGTTGGGGTTGGGGTTAGGGATTGGGGTTAGGGGTTAGGGTTAGGGTTAGAGGTAGCGTTGGGGTTAGGGTTAGGGTTCGAGGTAGCGTCGGGGTTAGGCTTAGAGGTAGCATTGGGGTTAGGGTTAGGGTTAGAGGTATCGCTCGGTTTAGGGTTAGGGGTAGGGTTAGAGGTAGCGTTTGGGTTAGGGTTAGGGTTAGGGGCTAGAGTTAGGGTTTAGGGTTAGGGTTAGGGTAAGGGTTAGGGTTAGGGTTACACGATGACAAATCTCACGCCCCCCCCCCCCCTTTCCAACATCATACCACACATACTATATTCGATTATATATGGCACAGGAACACTCGGAAGAAGACCATGGTGAAATTCTAGAGGGGTGACACCAAGAGTTTACCGCACTGGGTGACACCAACCCCAGTGACGCCACTGATCATATATCCAATTAACCTCATATCTTGAAAACTGGTCCTTTATTTGTCATTTTTGTTCTTAGTTGCGATTCCTGCAGTTCTTTCTTAACAGGATTGTCACTTGGATTGTCACAGTCTGTGGGCCTGACAATGATATAGAATCCTGTGAAACCCACGGAATATTCTGGCAAAGTTGCTGACTTGTAGTTTGGCAAGAGGTCTTCAAGTGGAGACTGTTATGCCCTTTGTCCAGTTAGATTGCCTTGACATGTTATTTTAGCGGGTTGCAATTATTGCTGGGATTTCTAGCAATAATTACCGATCTTTTGATGACAAACATGCATTTAGCCACCCACAGGCAAATTACATCGAGACAAAAAGAGGTGCTGTATTTTTTGCTTGAAATTTTGCTCTTAGCCAATCTGTGTACAGCAAATAAAATAAATTAATTGCTTAGTAATTATTGAACTAATGACGGAATCTGGAGATAAAGGCGAGAAATTGAAGCATTGCAACCGCACAAGATTCCCCAGAGCGCGTCGTGAGTGTAGGGTACTCTGTTGGAACTTGGAACTGGTGTCTTCAATTCTCCTGTGAAAATGCAACGTGTGCTGACAGCCCTGTTTCTGGCTCAAGTGAGTGTTTCTACATTGTATCTAAACGGTGGTAGTGATTAGTAAGTATCATCATCAACATGACACTTTGGACGGTTCCGTAGGTGCTCAGATCTAATCCTAAAGATCTCCGACAGCAAATATCGACTGATCCCACCAGTTCTGTGTTGGTTAGTCAAATATTTGGTGCTCTTGACAAAATATTCATGTCTGGCGACTCCCCGTTTCACTCCCATCTGCTTCATTCTGGACAAGGAAAGCAGTTTCCCAGGTTTCCTTAAAGTCATTTGTTCTTTCAGCATATCTTACAGCGCTAAAGATGTGGCCCATCCATTGCTTTTCCTACCTCAATCATCGCCACGTTCGCCAACAGATCAGCTCGCTCATTACTAATTAACGATATAAATGTGACGTTACGAGTACAAGCCAAACTAACAAAGTATTTTCAACAGATGGCGTCTCATTAATTATTCCCGCCTGATCCTCTTTCTAATTTGTTATTTCCTTTATGTTCAGTAGTTGCTTTTGGGGATCCGCTGTGGCTTGTACGCTTGCTTGCCGGTCCTATACTCATGTGTTCAAATCCCCATAGAGCGGGATGTTTTAAATATTAACCATGATTCCCGTGCATGCTGGAGGGTAAGGTTGACGACAAGCGAGCAAGAGGTAGACAACAGTACAAGTGGGAAGATAACATCAAAAGATGGACTAACAGTAGTCTGACAGAATGTAGAGTCAAGGCGAGTGACAGTGTTAGAGATCCATTGCAGCCAACCTTCATCGTGGAGATGGCGCCTGAGTGATGATGGATTCCCATGCATTATACACATGTGACATATGTTGCTAGACACATATATTTTGTAGACACAACCTACTCCTGATGTGATCAAGATCATACCGGCTGCCGTTACTTCCTTAAGAAATTTCTTGGTACCCAATATAGGCTCAATCGCCCTGAAAACTCAAATCTAGTTCATCTCATCTCATCTCATCATGTTCCTCTTGTACCTTGCGGTGTCGAGATGAAGTATAAACAGCGGGAGAGTTCCCGCTTATGGGCTTCATGTATCGATATTCCCATGGACTCTGTTATTGCCTGCATCCATCGTTTACGTGGTCGGCCTCTTTCTCTGCTTCCCTCTGGTCTTCTGTACATCATTGCTTGTTGTGGTATACTGTTAGTTGGTAACCTACTTGCATGGCCAAAACATTTGACTTGCTGCCTTCTAATAAAATCTAGTGCAGCTATAACCCCCACTTTAGTCCTGATTTCTTCATTTCTCATCTTATCTCTTCAAACCCACCCCAAATGTGGCTCCGAGGCGAAGGAGATAAGGACGCAGTTCGTAATCCCGTTAACCGTGTTCGAAACACAGCTGAGAGAGATTTCGCAGCAGACCGCCTTGCGTTGGGTTTTGCATAAATTGGTATGGTTGCCGGTCGTTCAGAAAGCACTGGTAAACTACTGAACGTAAACTTACCCAGAAATCACGAACAGCCAAAAAATGGTGGGGTTAACTGTTATGTCCCGTAAAGGATATGCAACTAACTTTATTTTAATGTGGATCGAACGCTTGAAAACGTAACGGAAGGAGAGTGTATATCCACTACCCTACCGCTGTTTCCTGATTCTCGGGTATACCCGGTCTAAAATTTGCACAAGGAAATCTTATAGGACGTGAACGAAACCGATCTTGCCTAATTTACTCCAGAGCTAAGATAACACCAATACGCCTGGAACAAGACAAGCTGCAGAAGCTGTCGGATCAGCAAAGCAATGCTCTAACTGTCTGCCTTTCAGAGCTTTCATCCTAGACCAGTTGCCGACCAAGGTTTAGAGCCTATTCTACCCTGCCATGGCGTTTAGTCTTTAGGCTGCAATTCCAAAACTTATTGTCCATGTTTCTAACAATGTGCTCCGTCCATCAGATCGCTGGCATCGTACTCGGAGAGTCGGATCCGGATTGCAAATGCAACTTATGCAATGGGAGGCTGGAACTGGGGATCGTACTGGACTCCTCCAGCTCAGTCCACCCTGACGACTTCAAGAGAGGGCAGAGTTTTCTGAAAGACTACCTGAAAAAGTTTAACATCAACCAGGATGGTGTACGTGTGTCTATTATAACATACGGCAGGTATGACATTGGTGAATGCTCTGTCTGTCTATCTTATCTCATCTCATCTCATCATGTTTCTCTTGTACCTTGCAGTGTCGAGGTGAAGTATAAACAGCTGGAGAATGCCCGCCTATGGGCTTCATGTATCGATATTCCCGTAGACTCTGTTATTCCCTGCGTCCATCGTTTACTTGGTCGGCCTCTTTCTCTGCTTCCATCTGGTGTGTACATCATTGCTTGTTGTGGTATACTGTTAGTTGTTAACCACCTACATGCATGGCCAGACCATTTGACTTGCTGCCTTCTAATAAAATCTAGCGCAGCTATAACCCCCACTTTCGTCCTGAATTCTTCATTTCTGATCTTATCTCTTCTTGATACATTGAGTATTATTCTCAGGAATCTTATTTCTGTTGTTGTGATTGTTCTTTTCTCTTTTTCTGTCATTGTCCAGGTTTGGCATTGGTAAAGTTCGTAGGCAGACTGTGTTGTAAAGTGATTTCTTAGTAGTTATTGATACATGTTTGTTCTTTAGTATTGGTGCCATTTGTCCAATGAGTTGGTTTGTCTTATTGCATCTATTTTCGTTCTCGTCTTCTGATTTGCCTTTTGATGATATTATACTTCCTAGGTACTTAAATCTCTGTACTTGTTTCAAGGTATGTTCGTTTAGGTGAATTGATGTTGTATTTTCTTATTTAGTTATAGCCATTACCTCCGTTTTACTTGTGCTTATTTTCATGTGCTCTTGTAAATCAGATTCTGATTTTGCTATTAGTGCTTGGTCGTCCGCAAACAGGAGTACCAGCAGGGCCTCCCAAGCCGGACAGGTGAAAGGGTAGAGAACAGACAAAGAGAGACACCCTGGTCCTCCAGGTTGGGGGTTGAAGCGTGGGGTTAACATCCCCACTTTTGAAAAAACCATTTTGTTACGAAACAGATAGATGAGCCTCGAATTCAGACTGATACAAAACACTGATCAGACCAGTTGTGCTGTATGGCTCTGAAACCTGGAGTACAACGAAAGGAGACGAAGCCTTGCTACAAACCTTTGAGAACAACATTTTAAGACGCATCGTTGGACCCATTAGGGATACACAAAGTGGAGAGTGGAAAAGAAGAAGTAACAAAGACATTTATGATCTAAGTCCCCGCTAATCACTGGTATCATGAAGGCTAATAGACTACAATGGCTGGGGCATATAGAAAGAATGGAAGATAATAGGGAAACAAAACTCGCTTACACTCAGGAAATAAATGACTGTAGACCCCGAGGTAGACCAAGAAGGCGGTGGAGAGATAATATATATACAGACCTACAGGCACTTGGAATCAACGACTGGCAAGAGAGGGTCCACCAGAGCGACGAATGGAGACGGATTGTATCTGCAGCAAAGAAACTCAATGGCTCGGAACGCTGAAGAAGAAGAAGAAGAAGAAGAAGTGTGTTTTTCATCTTGTTAAAGCCTACTTTCGCCACGGCCATTCTTGTTCTAATCTCTTCAAGGCATCTCCCATCAGATGTTAATACTGTTCCGAGATAATTGTACCGATTCGTATACTAATTACAAATTCACCACAACTAGTCTATGGCCTCAGCGTATATGTAGTTATACTGTGTGTTTTATTCCTGCATCTGTCGAGGAAGTGCTGTTATCTGATCCTTGTGAAACCTGCTCTCGAAGACGTGATGCTCTCTGATCAAGACACCTGCGATCTAGACTCGAAACTGAACTGTTAACGTAACAGAAGCATGAACAATTGCCATAGGAAAGTATTAAACAATAATTAATTAATTAATTAAGTAAATTTCTGTAGAAGTGGAGTTTAACATATAAATTATAATATTGTATTATAGTATTAAGTTAGAATGGAACAGCAAGACGTCTCACTGGGGCAGGTATTGAATGGGGTAGAGAGAGCCATATCTAAGTTGGACACAACCTTGAAACAACAGAGCATAGGTATTGATATTGAGAAATTCAGTGGTCAGGCAAGGTATTTCAAAAAATGGATTGTAGCCATCGAGAAACACGCTTTTTTGTTAGGAGCAGATGAAGAGAGAGAAAAAATTTGCTTACCAGACAAGTGTAACGCCAGTATCGGACCACATTAGGAGAAAATTAGAAGCAGGAATAGATGAGACTTGGGAACTTTTAAAAGATGATTTAGCACATAAATACGCAGAGATCACAGATCCCCAACATGCATTTTCAGTATTGAGACAGTCTAGACAAGACAATAGAGAAAGCGTTCAGTTGTATAGTGATAGGCTAATTAATCAAGCTGAAGAGCCGTTTCTAGGACAGAATGTACAAGGTGAAGTGGTAGAAAGAATGCTGGTTGGAATATTCGTGGATGGAATAAAGTCGGATGGACTGAAATTCAAGCTAATGAGGGAAAATCCAGCTAGGTTATCACAGGCTGTGGATATAGCCATACAAGAAGAAAGTTTGAGAAGGAGATTTAGATTAAGGGTAGGAAGAGAAATAGGAAGCAATAGAGAAGACAGAATGGAGGAACCTATGGAAATAGGACAAGCAAGGTATGGATGGAGAAGAAAAAGAGAAATACAGACACTGCAGGGAAATAATGAAAGTACTCACGATAGAGGAAGGCAGATGAGGAATGATGCAAGACAAACAATGGGTAATGTAGGTATGGTCTGTTGGAATTGTGGACGAATTGGACATAGTTATAGGTTTTGCGGCAACAGACGCGCTCAGGTAAACACACAGAATCATGTTAATGGGAGGCAAAACAGAAATAGCTGGAGATGGAATAGGATAAATAATATAGAAACACAGACATATAATAGAGCTCGACATAGTCGGAGTTTCAATCCAAATAGCCAATATAAAACCACTACGCTAAGGCCACGTCTTGCTTCAACCTGCACAGGAAGTACACTTTTATAGACCGTGTCCAAATAATAGACAGCCGCTTTATAACAGTGACAGAAAGTACCGCAGACGTGATATAAACTGTATAAATATAAAATCTGACGTGACAAGGACACGGAGGTATATGGAGAAGCAACATAACAAGCTAGAAGTCAATGCTTATCAGAGGAAGAATTTTTATAAGAAACGATGGAACTGGCCATCTAATAATGAAGAGGTGAGAACATTGCGAAATCAGTGGTTTGAGATCAGACGGTTGAGATATTCACTTACAAAGTCAAACAAAAGAGAAGGTCAGGTCAATAGAATCTCAGGTAGTCAAAAGGTGTTTTCAGTTTTTAGGGGCAGACAGGAAAGAGAGACACAGACGCAGATGATTGAAGTGATAGATAATAACACACAGACACAAATTGATACCGTAGAAAAGAAAACCCAGGTACAACCAGCCAGCAAGATAACGAAGGGAAGTCAAACCGAGTTAGTAGAAACTCAATCAAAACCAACTCAGTTGAAAGTGACTAAGGGAGACACATTTGAAAGTAAGACAGATAGACAGACAGAGACCAAGAGGAAAGTTACAAAAAACGTTAGGGATAGGACTGCAACTAATCTATTAGTCAATGTAGGTACGACTGCTGTATCAGATTCTTCAGATGGAGACATTGAGCTCATCCCTGACCGAAGTATGAAAGGTAGTGGTATAAATAAGAATCTCAGGTGTACTGGTTCAAGTTATAGAGAAGTTGCTTCCACCTCTACAACATATGGTAAACAGCAGGCTAATAGAACAACTATAGACACTGATTATTCAGAGGACGACGAGTTAGGTAGGTACAAACAGTTTGGTACAATGACGGATACGGCAAGTGAACAACCACGAAGGAGAAATAAAAGAGGGAATGTTAGTAAGAGGAATAATTATAAAGAGATATCAGGAATAGGGACCTATACAGAAGATGTAGAGAGGAAGCTCTGCGAATATATTATGTTGCGTCCACATTTTTTTAAAGATAATTATAGATGTTAACAGAGATAGGTGAAGAGAGACACTATGATCAATGTTGAATAATAACGAACATGTTTAGTGATAGAACGCGTTGAGAAGTTGTTCTGAGATGTTGGCGAAAAGGTTTTTGATAATTGAGGATACAGTAACTCAGGTTTGATGCGAAATATTATGATGTTGGTGGGTTGGTATAGCCCAATAGTGTTATTTTGTGCGGTGAAAAGAGGTGGAGAATCACTGCAAGTGATGTTTGATGTTGAGAACTGATGTAGTGTTGTCTTGTGTTGTATAATTTGTTTTGGGGTAGGGAAGAGCGAGCGTAAAGATACATGGAGTGGTTATAGAATAGTAACCGATTGGGTAGTGCGGCTGTTATAGTCTGAGAATAGCGCGAAGAAGTAGATCATTGTTATAGGAGATTGATGAGAAGTGAGTGAGTAGTTGAGTGTCGGAGTGATTTGTCTGGTTATGCGTTGTCCTTGCGTGTGTAAACGTGTAGACAAACCGGTGTTCGTCGCGCTGATTAGAGAATGAAGAGTGAAGTTTTGAAACGCCGTCTGGTTGGAATGCATGAATAGAACTATGTCAGGTGATGATTGGTAGTTGCGCATGGATGTACGGGGCGGTTGGTATATCAGACTTGAAGCGGTGTGAAGGGAAATTGTGTCACTGTCTGAGCTTAGGGTGCGTTGAGTGGTTAGTAGAATGTTGATTTGATGTCTAATTTGTTTTCTTGGAAGCTGAGTGGTGACGCTGATAAAGCATGCCGGTGATTACGTGGAGGACAGAGTAACTAAATATGCGAAAGTTGAGAGGTAGAGAGTAGATGATTGGAAATTTGAGATGGCTTCTGGTTAGAATGAGTGGTATTGGATGGTAGAAATAATTAGTGAAAATTCTATGACAGGGTGACAGATAGGGAATTAACGTTACGTTAGTCGTTTTAGGAAGCAAATCCGGTGTCATTGGCGGTAGCATGATGGAGTGAGGTTTCTTGTGAGGAGTTGTTGATAAATTAGATGGTTAGTTGATGTGTTAGGTTGTCCATGTAGAACCGGTCATTAGATGTATGCATATTTGGATGCTGTTTCCGAACGTGGTACGAGAAACGTGAAGACATATGAAAGAACCAATGTGTTAGATGAGGAGAGAGAGATTGATGGGGAGTTGAGTGGCCTGTGTGGAATAGCCAGGTGGGGAGACTATTATGAGTGGAGGACTGTGGATGCTTGAGGATGCGAGTCTTGGTGAGGGGAATGATAATAATTGTCTGGTAATTGTCTGAGAAAGTTGTTGTGTGGGGAAGCATGGAATGTTGGTCGCGAGCTTAGATTGAGAAAGACCAGTGAGTGGTAATATACTGATGCGGGAGAATGGAACATTTGTTACCTCAGGGGACGAGAGGGTTGAACTGAGAGAATGTCCGTATGAACTGGAAGTTGTAATACTTGTTGGTACAAATCAAATCCAGGGGAAACAACTAGATTAGAAAAATAAGTGTGCCGAGTTACAATTTCCCTTAGTAGGTAGATGAGCTTCCAAGAAGTTGTGGTACGCTGAAATAGCCACACTAGTTAGTAAATGGAGCAATGTGAGCTGTAGTTAACAGTAATTGCTTGGTTCATATTTCAAATACTGTGGTGTTGCTATGATTTAGTTTTGTAATGGATGTAATATTATGATGGGGGATAATCAATGGTTTGAGTTGTAAAGTTAACTCCCTAATTGTTATGATTTATTGACCAGCCTGGAATGTTGCTTGGTTTATTTGATTTGCACATTAGTATATTGAGTGTGTCCTTAACGGAATGTATAATGTGTAGCTGTCATTTAATTTTAGGACATGACTTGTTGTGTTTTCCTTCTTTTACGTGTAAATTATCGGTCCATAAAAGAGACTGGTAATGTTAGATGACACTAAGTAATTTTGTCTTAATTTAAATTGATGCTTGTCTTATTATGTATATTTATTTTGAAAATGTTGGGGATAAATGATGATGTTTCAATAATAAAGGGGAGAAAGCATTCTGTTTTGAATTACGCTTAGTTTTTAATGACTCATAATTTGTAGTTTCAGTTATTTTGACTTGTTTAAAATCACTATATTAAGTTGATGACTGTTAAGACTTGTTTAAAAAACTTATTATTTTGCTCTGAGTAAAGAGTTAGTTTAGGTCAATAAGACTGGGCCTTATTGAATAAGTAATAGGACCCTTCGTTCAGTTAATAATAAGCAAACGACTTTGGACTATAAAGAGAGACATATTCGCATTGTTAGTAGTAGTAAGTTTAGATAAACATGGAGTGAGGACCATGTTTGAAATCTGAGAGCTTAGTTTAACTGGGGTTTAACTTGAAGATAGACAGAAATAAGGCTGTGAATAGCAGCATAAGTCAGGGTGGTCGAGAAATATGTTAAAAGGGGGCTGCGTTAGTCAGCGAAAATAGGAGTACACATAGATTGAATGCCATGCTTGGATGTGGGGGTTGTAATAGGTGCTGCGCTAGTCAGCGTTAATAGAAACACATGGATTGAAGGCCATGTTTGGATTGTGGGGGAGATTGGTTTAACTCAAAAAGGGGGCTGTGGTTATCAGCATTAAAAATATGTCAGCACAGTATTTGGAGAGTAATGAACATTGTCAATATTAATTAGGGACGCTGGGGTTACAGCATGAAATAAGTAGAAGTAGAAATTATGTTCATAATATATGAACAGTAAAAAAATTTTGTGAAAGCTATGGAGGTTTGGGAAGGTGTGTTATAAATAAAGGATACTGATATAGTATAGACAAGGGGTAAGGTACAGTCATAAAGGCATATTTTACTAGCTGTTGTTGGCAGCACAAATGATACAGATCAGAGAGTAGAATAATATTTTTTTTTAATTTTGAGAGTATAAAGTTGGAGTTTTAGATCGACGTAACCTTTAACAAGAATATTTACTATGAACAAAATTGAAGAACATATCATTTTCATGGATTATATGTTTCGTTTTTTTTTTTTTTTTTTTTATTTTTGAAAACTTTATTTTATAAAGTTTTGTGAGTGCAAGGGAGGATAAATGTGACTACTTCTTAATATCTTCTTTGTGCGAACCAACCATTTCTCTGTCTATCCTGTGTTGTTTTGTTGATGGTCGCAAGAGTATGATATGTTGCATAACGCATGATAATCTTCAATTTTTGTTTATATACCAATGATTTCGATGGACATTACGTGTCTATGAAATATGTAGGCGGATTGCTTGTGAAGTGTATTATAAAATGAGATGTTGTAATGTAGAATGTTACGATGTTAAGATGGGAAAATATAGAAGAAATGATTAAGGTGTAATGTTGATGGTGAATGAAGAAGAAGTATAAGTTCACGGTAAATAATAGAAGAAGTGTAAGGTTGGTTGGAGGTCATAGCGGGTGGCTATAAGACATAAGTAGTAGAGTAGTGGAGTTGTAGGAGTAGAAGGACTGTGGAGTAATGAATATAAGTCAGTTCCAGCTTAGAGGTATATGATTTTCGTGGTTAGGAGTTGAGCCATGTTAAAGTTGTTTAAGACATGTAAGCGGATTGCTTGTGATTTTACAGAAAAGAAGAAGTAATTGCGAATAGCGTTTGGTATAGATTATTTGGGGTAAAGATGGGTAAGAATATAGAATTAGCGGATAGTGGCCTTGAAGCATAACTCGTGGGTAGTAGATTTAGGTTGGGTGAGTTTTGAGTTAAGACTTTTCGGGGGGAAAGTCTCGTTGAGGGTAGAGAGGAAATATAAAAGAGTGGCTCTGTTAAAGGGTTTAGATGGCATGGCGTGCATAGGAAAAAGGGTCTAGTAGGTGATGCACGAGTGAGCACCCGGTAGTTAAGTAACTAGGGACGCTCACGCGCTGACGTGGAGGCAGGGAACGTATTAGTTACCAGCAAGATCTCAGGCCAGCAAAACGTGGGTCTACATCTATGCAATATGTTACGCTTTTGATATGAAGATGTCTCCTGCAATAAACTTAGACAGTATCTACTGCTTGGCCTCTGCGTTCGTTCAGTTGCATTCGTGTCCCGTTGCTCTGTTATAATACATACATCCTATCACACCCATATACACTGACCAGACTGACCAAGTTTATCTTCCTGCTCTACTGCGTTCACTATCCTCCTTCTCCCAACATATCTCTCTCCTCCTGTCTTAGTCTGGGCGGACTTTTCAATTGTCTCACAAGCCTGTAATTACTACATTTCTGCCATCCTATGTACATGTCGCTAATATCAACATTCGGTTCCTCACAGTGAGTACCATCCAACATTTGGGTTAGCAGCTTACAGGGTCGGTAATGGTATTATAATAGTACCTGATCATCCGGGCTTACAAGCCGTAACCAGTATCTGTGCCAGGCTTCCTTGAATTACAGTGAACACTTGTTCACAATACACTGAAAGGGTTAAGCACCACATACCCATTACCAATTGTGGGTAATGTCTGTACCATTACACCTCTGCTTCCAACGCATTCGGTGGCCAATGTGCCAATGCGAACACCATAGCATAACACCAAATTCTTCTTATTGAATTACCATATAACAAATCAACATCAACTAAATCTAAGGTATGCGAATTCAAAATGGCATATAAGGTTATTCCCACATGCATAATATGAATGTAAAAAGGAAGTAATATCCTTATCTACAACAAACTGTGAAACATAGTTTCCATATACGTAATGGACGAAATAAAAGTCTGCCGAGTGCATGTCCAGAGTATAACAAAATTGATGCAAATGACAATTCAAATATATCAAACATCCAATACACATACAGTATATTACTTCAAAATAGATATATAATGATACTCAGAGCAATCCCTACTTAGCTACTGCTGTGGTAAGAATTAAAAGAAATATAGTCAGTTGACTATATTCTGTACAACAAATGCACACACCAAAAGGCGACTAGGCTAGTTTACACAGAAATGACACGCATCTACTAAGACACATGACAATCAGAAGTCATCTAGACATAGCCAAGATCTGCCTAACATAAAGTTCCTACTTCTCAGAAAAAGAACACATAAAGCACAATGATATTGTACACTGAACTGAGAAAGAATAGTTCACAGATCAGCAACAAGAGAAACTGATGGCCTCACTGAACTAGCCTACCACAGGCCGACAGAAAGTCAGTCCTCTAAAAGACTTAGATAGTTACTAAGAAATAACTTTCCTAGTGAAGTCTAGCAACATCAGAATCATACATATGACTACAAAACATTGAGTACCTGTTTCACTGATTTTCGTATCTAACATGACCAGGACTAACAACCTATTTTAAACTGAGTCCAGAAGACCTATTATCTCCCAGCAATTCCAGTCATAAATTCTTTCTGAACACTAGCCGTCATACCTGTGACTGTGGGCAGTCTCTAGTCAGCCAGACTTTCACATCTTGTGTGGATGAGAGGTCCCAGTTAGTCTGACACTGTCTAGCCCGGGGAGTCTTATCAAGCAGTGAGTTTACACCTTGCGCCTCTCTGTCTGGTACAAAGTCTACAGGCCCAGTGTTAATTGCCTCTGTCAGACACCCAACACCTATTTTCTGGATCCAGTCTGAATGGTTTATTATCCTTCAAATAAGACGCCTTTCTACCTTTCTAAAGGTAATTACTAGTCTCTAGTCAAGTGTTGGGACGGTTTTACAAGGTCTATTTCACACTCTAATGAATCTGTGTGATCGACTGGGCTTGGCATGTTTACAACTCCAGGTTGCTTGCGTCATGCCTGGGCAGTGTTACTTGCCATTCACAGTTGCGGTCCCGTTTAACACTGCATGTCCGTGTGGTGTTATTGTCAATTCTGGGTCAGTTTCTAATTCCCCCAGCATTTTTTATCATAGAGAATTTCATTCCCTCTTCTGTAACTACTCTACATAGTCCACCAAAAGTGAACCGAAAATGTTCTGGGATGTAAATGAGAGATTCTACGACACATAGGTATACGTCTGTGTGCTGGGTGCAGGTGTGTGTGTGTGTTGCATGCATTTGCGCATTCATGTTAATGAGTCTGATTGTGTGTGTGTGTGTGTGTGTGTCTTTAAACCAAGGCGATATCTCAAGTATTAAAATGATGTTATATGGTAACAATATGTTTGGAAAGAGAAAATGTGCACCACCATGCATAAACAAATTAAATGAGCCCTCTAGGTATCTGGTAAGCTAAGGTGGCTTGTAATGGTCAGGTTTAAGTCCTTCCAATTGAACTTGACACCCAGACACTATTACAGCTTTGGACCAATTATCTCCCTGTGGACAGGCCATGGACTATAATTGTTAGTTATAAATCCCCGATTCTTGTGCCCCAAACAAAATGTGTCATGAACATTCATAGAGCACTAGAGCTTCACGCTATAATTTGACATCAGGCCAACAACACCAAAAAATGTGAAGCTTCACCTCGGCAGCTATGTGGCCCAGAAAGTACAAAGAAGCCGCATTTTAATGGGAATGCTAATTTAAAGTTTACTGAGTGTGCTCATGGCATTCAATACACAGCTGTCTCCAGAAAGCACGAGATAGATCAAGATAAAATATGTATATATATATATATATATATATATATATATATATATATATATATATATATATAGAGAGAGAGAGAGAGAGAGAGAGAGAGAGAGAGAGAGAGGAGGAGAGAGAGAGAGAGTGATGGACAGGTGTAACATGTATTCCGCTCGTGGAAGTAAAATGAAGCATATGTAAGAAATATGTGTTTACATGCACTATGCCAAAAATGTAATATTATCATACATGTATATGTATGCATTTGTTGTATTCACACATGTGACATTTAACATTAACAAACGACAACGCTCTGTGATATACACACACACACACACACACACACACACACAAGCACACACATTACACCTTGTAAATATACATTGATGTGTATGAAATCAACATTGAGGGGGGAAAAAAACAAAAACTAGATCTATTCTAGGAAGCAACGTTTTTTTTTAACTGGCATCTATGGGCCACACAATATTGAAAGAAGATTAACCACACCTATCCTAAACTTTGATAACATTAAGAAAGAAAAGAGAAGACTGAATATTAAACATGTTAGGATTATGTGAGGAATATGTAATTCTGTATTATTACAATCCCGAAGAAACCAGGAACCCTGGAATGTGATCAACATACAACAATTAGTATAATGAGTCACATCACGAAGGAAGATTTTGCAATGAATTATCATGCAAAGAGTAAGGAACAAAATACAACCTGAAATAGGGGAAGAACAATGTGGGTTTGTATATATGTTGAAAGTGTGAACATACAATGATGTCGTTCATTTATATAAGTCATAAATCAAAAACCAGACAGTTGCTTGAATAGAGTGATAGAAGAGGGATGTGAAACATGATTCTCACAGGGTGGCAATATTACCAAGTAACTTTTAACCATGAACAGAGAATCAGGGTTATTAGAGCAATGCTTTAACTGTCCACCTGTCAGAACTTCCATGGTCTGCCCTGCCATGACATTTAGTCTTTATGTTGCAATTCCGCGCACTGGGGTATAGATAATGCTTTACCCTCTCAAATGCGCTCCTGAGTCCAAAGCCATTAGCACAGTGTGTGCTGTCTCGGGTTTGGTGAGCGCCGCCCAACATTCATCGCTAACAGAAAACAGGTAGATCCATCTACTATTACTTAAAGTAAGATCTGGATATTAACTGCAGCCAAAATACAAAATAAAACAAAACATGATAAATTACAAGATATCTCAAGAAAGCAATACAGTTGTAGTCCAACCTAACGTATGTTTCACCCATACCCTCCCCTCAACCTACAATCAGTACTGTAGTTAACTAGCTGAAACACGGTGGGTCTTTGTGTTCTTGATGCAAAGGAGAATATGTTCCCGTTTCACCACTTTGCACATTTTCTTAAGCACACCTACACTTAGAAAGTGTATATCTGAAGCTGTGCAGAATGAAGTGACTTATTTTATTTGCTCAATTCCTAGGTGTTGTATTAAAATCCTACAAATGCTCTATTCTGAATGTATTTACCTGAAACAATACAAAATGCAGTGAATATTCTTATGGTTGGTTTATTGTCAACAAACTCCCACTCGTGTGCGGAAACTATTTTATTACATTCTTCATCATGTGCCATGCTAGTAAGCGTGGGGGGGGGGGGGGGGGGGGGGTTATGTGTCGTCACCTCACACGATCAACAGAATCGTGGATCGGCTCTGCGTCTTTGTCTCAACCATGCCATCTGGCCAAGCCATCTAGGTATTTATTTTTCTGCTTTCTCAGTGTTAAAAGTTACTTCTTCTTCTTCTTCTTCTTCTTTTTCTTCTTCTTCTTCTTCTTCTTCTTCTTCTTCTTCTTCTTCTTCTTCTTCTTCTTCTTCTTCTTCTTCTTCTTCTTCTTCTTCTTCTTCAGCGTTCCGAGCCATTGAGGTTCTTTGCTGCAGATACAATCCGTCTCCATTCGTCTCTCTGGTTGACCTTCTCTTGCCAGTCGTTGATTCCAAGTACTTGTAGGTATGTATATATATATTATCTCTCCACCGTCTTCTTGGTCTACCTCGGGGTCTACGGTCATTTATTTTCTGAATGTAATCGAGTTTTGTTTCCCTATTATCTTCCATTCTTTCTATATGCCCCAGCCATTGTAGTTTATTAGCCTTCATGATACCTGTGATTAGCGGGGACTTAAACAGATCATAAATGTCCTTGTTACTTCTTCTTTTCCACTCTCCACTTTGTGTATCCCTAATGGGTCCAAAGATGCGTCTTAAAACTTTGTTCTCAAAGGTTTGTAACAAGGCTTCGTCTCCTTTCGTTGTACTCCAGGTTTCAGAGCCATAAAGTACAACTGGTCTGATCAGTGTTTTGTATATTGTGATTTTGGTGTTACGAGATAGCGCATTTGATTTTAGTAGATGTTGTAGTCTTATTTATAAGTATATCTTATTTCCAGAATTGATTCTAGTTTGTATTTCTTCCCTTATGATGTTGGAGCAGTTGAAGATTGTACCCAGGTATTTATATGTTTCCGTTCTTTTAATGGTCATAATATCTATTTGTATGTTGCCAGAGTTTTTAAAGGCTTATGTATCTGTTTCGTAACAAAACAGATTTTACAATCGTGGGGATGTTAACCCCACGCTTCAACCCCCAACCTGGAGGACCAGGGTGTTTCTCTTTGTCTATTCTCTACCCTTTGTCTGGCTTGGGAGGCCCTGCTGGTAGCTACGCTACCGCCGGCATAGCTCTCAGGGTCATTGAGAAACGCAAGCTCCACCACCACTATTTAAAAAAACCATCCTGGCTGCCCCAGGACTTCCCCATAATGTTAATAAAATATTAGGCCCATGTACTTAACACACCTGAGCCACACCCAGTGTACAACCATGTACTTGTTGTAGTGCCTTTTCACACAAAAATGTATATACTTGTTTTAATCCAATGGAGAAACTGTCCTGGGTATATCCAGTTTCGGAACTTTTTCTTCTTTGGTATCTATCCTTTATCACCATGACCTACAATGTATCGCCAAATGATATATTGAGTCATTAATTGATTGTAAATAGGAACTATGTCTTGTTCCTATTCTACCTCTCTGACTCACAAACAGACACACACAACACCAGCCCTCAGATACTTGACCATTACCAAGATAATTAGAGGTATGCGAATGTTAATTTTCATTCACGGAGCCCCGTTGCAGCTACTGCTTAAACTATCATCGAGAAGATGGTTACCTAAAAGCTTATAGTCATTACATACCCATGAGACATCATCAGTACCCATTTCATTGTAACCCAGAATGGTTGCACCTCACACGGTATAGCCAAGCTACACTTCGTCAAGCACTTATAATGTCGCTATACCAACAACCAACACAACCTGGCATTTACTAGCAACTTAGCACAAAGCTACATCGGATCTCAGTACAAGAAAGAGCCTCTCCTAGGACGTTTATCTGCATATTTGGTTATTACTTGATCTAGTAACGTATTAGGTTATAAGTAACTACAAACATTGACTTGTTTTGACTTTATATTAATTGATAGTACTTAGCTGTATAGCTTTTATAATACTTTTAATTGTGTTTACTGTGAGTGAGGGGGTCTTCACTGCACTTCCTTGCGGTACTGTTTAACGTTTTATTCCCGTGTGGGATACTCCACTTTAAACAAAAGCATTGAATTGAATAGTCATTTATTCATCTTTTGGATAACAGCTGGTTATTTAGCTTGTGAAGTAGTTTTTTTCAGGTTAATTATTTGTTTTTATGTTCTTTAATTCGTTTTATTCTGTGTTTGCATTATATTTGTTGGTCTAATTAGTTATATCGTTATAATATTGTCATTTACATATCGATTTGTATTACTTATATTTTGTAAGCTTCTTCTTCTTCCTTCGTTCGCTTGAAATATGTCTATATCTACAATGTCGTCTCTTGCATGAATTGAACTGTTTTTTTTTTCAGTTCACACAGTTTATCTTCCACTGTCGTCTCTCCAGGCCAGAAGGTTTGCCTGGATATGTTATATTTTGGGCAGTCTTGGAGTATGTGCTCTGCTGTCTGCGACGCCAATCCACATGTGCACATGGTTGTTTCACCAATCTTGAATTGTGTATACATGTGGTTGCGTAATCTATTGTGTCCTGTTCTGAGGCGCAGAATAATGACTTGTTCTGGTCTGTCCATAATGTCGTAGTCATCTTGAGCAGGTTTTGGTGGCTTTCTGACTGATTTGATCATTCTTTTCTTTTGGTGGTATGTAACGGGCACATCAGGCTGTTCTTCTTTGGCTCCTTCCTTAGCAAATTGATCAGCACTGTCGTTTCCGGGTACTCCACAGTGGGATGGTATCCATTGTATGGTGACCTTATGCTGACTGCTAAGTTCAGAAAGTAGTGTCCTTAGTATTGGCAATTTCCCAGACAGGAGCGCCTCGAGTACTGATTTTGCATCTGTCAGTAGCACCACAGGTTGTGTACCATTGCTGTTATTTAGTAATTTCTCTGTTGCTGTCTTGATTGCCTCAATTTCGGCATCATAGTTATGGCAGTACTTTCCTGTCGGTACTCTGGCTGTGTCCCTAGTATTATTTGGGTATTCTATGTACACTCCCGCTCCTCCATTTCGAACAGCATTTTGTGCCGACCCATCAGTGTAGACTCGGATCCAGAGGTTCTGTGGGTATTCTTCATCAAGGAAGCTGAGAGTGGCTGTTCTGCGCTGCACACTGTTCTGTTCTTCCTTGTCAAATATTCCTCTCACTTTTGTCTGGATTTGTAATGATAGTCTATGATCATCTTTCCATGGAGTTCACTCTGGAATAGTTGTTAGGGGGATACCAATTGTGGGCAGATCGGTGGTTTCTCTGCAGAGTCGTTTGGCCTGGTGGATAAAACTACTTCTTTTCAACCGCCCCATAGCTAGGTTTTCAAATCTGTTCTTCATAGGGTGGCCTTGCAAGCTGAGGAACTTTTCTGCTTGTATTTGCGTTTTCGTATCTCTGCGCTCACTCAGTGCTTGTGTCCTCCCCATCTTCTCCTTTTCCACTATAGGGGTTGATCTCATCCCTCCTGTTGTGACTCTAAGTGCTTGATTTTGCACCGTGTCCAGCTCTTGTAGTGTGGTTTTTTATGCTGAACACCACGCAGTTGACCCATATTTAAGGTGTGGTCGTATGCTCTGTTGGTAAAGGCTATTTTCCTTCTGGCTTTTGCTACTGATTTGTTGATGTGCTTTCTCCATGTCAGCCTGCCATCAAATGTTACTCCAAGGTATGTTGGTTCTTTATCATCTTTTAGGGATGATCCCTGCTTTTTGTTTTGGAGAGAGGGTAAATTGGGTGGTGCTGCACTTGTCAGTGTTTATGCTGACACGCCATCTATTTGCCCATGCAGCAAATGTATCTACAGCCCTTTGTAGCAATCTGGTGGCCACTGATGCATGTTCATTTGTGCTCCATAGAACCAGGTCATCGGCGTACATTGCCGCTTTAATTCCATGTGGTAGATTAGCAACAAGATCATTGATGAAGATTAGAAAAAGTGTGGGGGACAAGACTCCGCCCCGGGGAACACTGTGACGCAGTAGTACTTTTTTGCTCTTGAGTCCGTCTATCTGTACTCGGGCTCTTCTGTTGTGCAAGTATGCTTTCACCCATTTGTACATTCTTCCATTGACTTTGCAGTTTCTCAGTTTCTTCATCAGACCTTCTTTCCAGACTTTGTCAAAGACTTTCTTCAGATCTATCCATGCCGCAAGCACCAGCTTCTCTTGGAATGCATCCTCAATTTCTTGAGAGAGGTAGGTTGTCTGATCTTCCGTAGAGTAGCACTGCCTAAAGCCAGCCTGCTGGTGCACAAGGATGTTTTTACTTTCAATGTACCACTGCAGTCTGTGATTGATGATGCGCTCCAGTGTTTTGCAGAGACAGCTGGTGAGGCTAATTGGTCTGTAGCTAGAGGCAATGGAACCATCTTTCCCTGATTTTAGGAGGGGTATCATGATTGCTTCTCTCCAGGCTTGTGGAACACTGCCTAAGGTCTAGCTGTTATTGAAGATCTGCAACAGCTTTGTTTTGGTCTCTGTTCCTAGGTTCCTGATCATTTCATTGGAGATACCATCAGCTCCTGGTGACTTTCTCATTTTCAGTTTTGATATGGCTAGCTCCAGTTCGCTGATTGTGATGGGTGCCTCCAGAACCTCATGTACTATTTCCTTCTGTCCTGTATGTTGTCGTTTCTCTCGAACCTCTTGTTGTTTCTCTGGACTAATTTTGACATTGTTATCTTGTGCGAATGAGTCCGCAAAATGGTCAGCTGCTTGCTTTCTTGTTAAGATTTTTCCATCTTTGTGTAGCGCAATTTTTGAGTTTCTCCCTGTGCCCTCGTCATTAAGCTGTTTTATTAGCTTCCACAATTTCCTTTTGTCCCATTCAAAGTTCAGAGACTCCGTTTTCTCCTGCCAGCTTTTCCGTCTAGCCTGCAGCTTGGCCCTTTGAAATTTGGCTTTTGCATGCTGGAATTTATTGTGGTGCTCTTGGCTGGGTGTGGCCTCTGCTTACTTTCTACACACTTCCACATCGTTATGCAACTGTTCCAGTTCACTACTCCAGTAGGGTTTATAATGTTTACGGGCTCCTCTTGGTACTGTTTCTCGCGCTGCCTGTAGCATGCATTTCCCAAACTCTTCAACTACTTTATTTATGTCTTTCTCAGTGTTCAGGTTTCTAATCAGTATGCTGGTGCGATTCTTGTACGTTGCCCAGTCTGCTTTCTTGTAGTTCTACCTCGAGAGGGTGCTGCTTTCACTTACAAGCTCATTTTCTACGGTTAGAAAGACTGGCCGATGGTCACTGCCACCAAGTTGTTTCCCAAGAATTCGTGTAATGTTCCACTCTAGGTCTGGTGAATGAAAAGCCAGGTCAGGTGTAGTTGTAGAGTGCCATGATCTCGAGTAGAAAGTATGTGGGTCGGATGGCTTGTTAATCAAGATGAATCTATTCTCATCCTGCCAGTCTTCCAGTCTCTCTCCTCTCTGGTCCATGTGATCATAGCCCCAGCTCTGCGAGTGGCTGTTGAAATCGCCACACACAATCATTTTTTCTTTTAGTGGTAGTGTGTCCAGTGCATGTGGGCGGTCACTTGGACAGTAGTAATTGATCAGATGTAGGTCTGTATTACCTGTCTTAAGTTTAAGTGTCTGATACTCAGCCCCTACCATGTAGACTTCAATTTGGGAAGCCATGATGTTATTTTTTACAAGGGTCAGTATCCCACCTTTTCGCCTGTCCTTTCGGTCAGATCGGTAACACTGGTAGCCTCTGATTTTGAAGGCTATATTTTCATTTTTTCTTTTATTTTGTAAGCTAATGTATTTGTGAATTTTTATGATATTGTATTTTTGCTTAATTATGACTAATTTACACTTTCTTCATGGACGAAATGTCTGAGAACTCACTGGCTCAAGAGGTCAGGAATACGCCTTGGACACTTAAACATTAGCAGCTTATTTAACAAGCTACCAGAGTTATCTTCTATTCTCAATCAAAATTTTCATTTATTCGGCCTTAGTGAAAGTAGGCTTAATGAGGACATCTCTATTAAAGGGTAAAAAGTTTTTAGAAGGGATCCCTGTAGGAAACAAGAGACAGGCATAGTAACCTATGTTTCTAATTTACTAAATGCTCACCGTAGGCTAGACTTTGAAACTTGTGAAATAGAATGTATTTGGTTAGAGCTAAAACTTCAAAACCGCACACCCCTGATAATTGGCTACCTCTATCGAAATCCCAGTGCTGGGCACGTCTGGTACGAAAACTTCACTACCATGATGGATGTGGTTTTCGCTTCCGGGAAGGAAATTATACTACTTGGAGACTTTAACATTGACACCAACAAATCCAACATAATATGGGGAAATATAATTGTATCATACAATTTCCAACAAATAGCACAACAAGCTACTAGAGTAACAAAGTCATCTTCAACAGTCATAGATCACATTTATGTAACTTGCTCAGACAACATCATAGAATGCACCGTACCCAATTGTGCAATGAGCGATCACTACCCAATATGCTGCACGTGGTCTAAAAAAGGAATTAAAACTCCTAAACATAAAAACATAAGTGTAAAATATAGAAGTTACAAAAATTTCAACCGAAACGCATTTTTACAGGACTTGCTCAGTTCACCTCTAGACAATGTTTATCAGCTTCCTGATCCGGATGATGCTCTGGAATTCTGGATGAAAACCTTTATTGATGTTTTTGATAGACATGTGCCAATCAAGGAAGTTCGAGTAAAACACCACGTCAAGCCACGTTGGATCACCCAGGAAATACTTGAAATTATGAGAGAGAAAAACAAGTTCAATATACCATACGACGGGAAAAGAAAAATTACTTTAAGAACTTAGTAATGGATAAAACAAATAGTAAGGATATATGGAAAGCAATTAACACCTTGACAAACAAGTATAACTACCGAAATTCTTTACCATCAAATCATATTACATGCGACCAATTCAGTAATTTTTTTCAAACTGACATAGACCAGTTGAAGGCTTCAATACCTAATTCTCCTTGCAACTTATCTTTACTGTCATCGTTTTGCGAGAATAGATGCTCCCGCGATATTCTTTCCGACATACCGCTAATGACAATCACTGAAGTATTCACTTACCTCAGTAACCTAAAAAACACAACCTCATCTGGGTTAGATGGAATCAGCAACCGGATTCTCCGTTGTGCTGCGCCAGTGATCTGTATATCACTAACCTATGTATATAATCAGTGTCTCACCAAAGGCCACTTTCCATCAGCTCTCATAATCGCTAAAGTGTACCCTCTTCTTAAATCTGGTTCATTGGACAATGGTCTCCCGAACAATTACAGACCCATTTCCTTACTATCATCACTATGTAAGCCACTAGAAAAACACGTCCATAAAGTAACATTACAGTATTTAGTTCGCAACAAGCTTATTGTTGACAGCCAATCAGGATTTCGACCAAAATAGTCTTGCCATACAGCCCTAACAAACATGATAGAAAATTGGCACCAGATTATAAACAACAACAGTCTATGTGGAACTTTGTTTATTGATTTCAAGAAAGCATTTGATATGACAGACCATGTTATTTTAATTAAAAAACATGAGACAATGAAAATTGGCCCTAATGTAGTCACTCTAATATCATCTTTTCTATCAAACAGAAAGCAAGTAGTATCATATAATAAATCTCTGTCTCAAACCACTACCTTCAATATTGGAGTACCGCAAGGCTCTATTCTTGGCCATCTATTATTTGCCATAAATATTAACGATCTACCTTTGCATCTTTCGTCGTCCTGCGATCTATTTGCAGACGACTGTACAGTGTACACAAACGCTGAAAACTGTATTTTACTGGAGTCGTCTTTACAACAAGAATTACATAATGTAGTTAGGTGGAGCTATTCAAACCGTATGCAAATTAACATCACTAAAACAAAATCAATGTTATTAACAACCAGACAAAGACTTCAGACTCTAAGCTCACACACATCACTTCAACTTCACATCGATAACATGCCAGTAGAAAGTGTAATTGAGCACAAAACATTAGGCCTAATCATTGATAGAAACCTAACCTTTAATTCCCACGTTCAAGAGCTCATTAAATAAACAGCGAAAAAAGTCTACCAACTCGCCAAGATTAAAAACTTCCTTGATGAGGACACAAGGAAACTATTCTATACTTCTCATATACAGACACACTTTGACTACTACTCTACAATCTGGGACGGTTGTTCTAATTCAAACACCAAGCGACTTTACTCACTCCAGAAACGGGCCATGGGTCTAATTTATAGCAAACACTTATCTGACAATCCTAGCCTGTATAAACGCCTTCAGTTACTAACACTCCGCAAACGCCTGCTTTTCAATAAAGCTAAACTAATTCACAAAATCCTGCATCGGAATGCGCCAAATTACCTTTGGCCATTGTTTAAATATAATGCTAGACACAGTAAACGTTTAAATATATTACACATTCAGAAGCCTAGGATTGACTTATACAAAACAAGCTTAACGTACTCCGCAGCTCAGCTGTGGAACAATCTTCCACAAGAAATCAAAGACATCACCAATCCCTATTCATATAATCGCAAATTATTCGAACACTTATCTCAGTACGGATTACCTTCCCCCTTAATAATAGAGATAATAATAATAATAACAACAAACCCTAGTATAACAGCCAGTCCCCTTTTGGCAGGCCAGTATATTCCACATGGCTAATAACAAGTGTCAGATCATTATCTAATATTACTGAGTCGTGCAGTTTTGAAGTTCGCATTTTGCCCATGCCTGTATAATGCATATCTTTTATATTGTTGCTGTTCTCTGTTAGCCTAGAATGATGTGTGAATGAAATAATGTATGAAAGAGAGTGATAGAAGGGCAGAATGTTAGACGGGCCTGCGTGCCCAATTCTTAACCCTTTGAAAATAAAGTTTGTTCGTTCGTTCGTTCGTTTCGTTCGTTCACTATTTAATGGAGACGGTGCATAGAATCCGGTGGAGCATCGAATACCTGGTAGGATCGACTCCAAAACACAAGCAGGACTAAAGTCAGCGCTAGCCCTAAACAGAATCAAGACATCCCAGGTTATTCCGTGTCGTCCATTGTCTGAGAGTGTGTATGCCTGTATCTGAGCGGATGACGTGACTGCTTAAACCAAATTAGGCCTGGTATTCCTTTTGGTATCATTGCAATTTTGTATCATTTATAAATCCAATTATAAATTAATTCTAGTTCATGTATCTTCCAGTTGGGCACAATCTCCCCTCACGGCCTCAATGTCCAACACAGTTTCATTTAACTTCCAAACTCCACCCCCTCACACCACCCAGTTTACAGTCCACTATCAAGATATTTGCAGGTCCCTTGCAGGATGTCGCAGTCAACTTTCTTGGCAGTTTTGCGTTCGGTGTTTTGCTATCGTCTTCTAAACGATCGCGACTGATGCCCCTCTGTGAGGACCACCACAATTTAATCATCCGCAGCTGTATTTCGAGCGCTTAATGAGAATTGCCAATCAATTGTGAACTGTGTCCGCGACATCTTTGCCTGTCCCATTTTTACTTTTCCACTCACATGGGCGCTTCTCCATCCCCACTCCCATCCCGCTTGACCTTTGACCCGTTTACCAAACATCCGGTCTACACAATCCACTTATAGTCCAACGCGTGTCAGTCTCTCCTAACAAGGATACAGATTCAGATAAGTACCTTTAATTACCTTAATATTGTCATGTAGTGTGTTTCATGTAGTTTTGCATCGGTTTGTGTTTGTCCTGTGCTGACGAAGGCTTTGACGCAACGTCCAATGTGTCTCTTATAGTCGTGTTTCAGTAAAATCACAATCTACTTCTTGTTTTTTGGTGTTTCATTCATTGCCTGTTTAAGCTTTACTGCAGTCCCCTCATTCTTGTTTTATTATTACAATATGGCTGTCTCCATGATTGATATTGTTTAGAGCCGTTTTGAGAGTGTTTTAGTGAAATTTTGTTATTTTTTATCCGACTTTAATTTCAGCTATTGTCCAGGTGCATCGGGGGATACCTCATGGCCGATGTCTCCCATCCAGACTGTGTAGGCATAGCAGTCATAAAGACAATAGGGATCGAGATTCTCGCAATTGTAGTGGTGTGTTCTTAGTCCAGTCATCGGAGTCCTGGTGGCTAAATCCCATCGTTTGACCACCGGTTGCTTGCGGGAGAACAGTCCACAAGTGTTCCAGACAGCAGTGCTGGGAAAGGGCCGGGTGAGTCTTCTGGACAGACTCGACGGAAACACCTGCAATTCTTCTGCTATATCTGCTGACCCAGAATCATCTCTGACTCTTATCTCTAACATTTTTTCTATATTGTAAATAGTTCATTTCCTATCAGGACGTTCCTTTCAGACCCGTGTCTTTAATGTATATTAAATTGTTCAATTGTTGACATGTCTTCTATACAGTTATTAGGTGTGATCTTGGACGAGGCCTGAGAGTAAAGTTCCAAGGTAGAGGGTAGATGGTAGAGGTTTAGGATCTGGGAGGGGTTTGTAGACGCGAGACACTTGTCACCTTGCAGAGGGGGTCAATAATAGTAGTATCAGTATATCTACCTGTCCAATCCCTCAGGTTAGTATACACGTGAGTGACTGGGATACCTCAGAGCTTATGTTCATTCACAACAACTGAGGCCATTCTGTTACACCGGTCGTTCAGAAATCAATGGCAAACTACTGAACGTGAAACTTGCCTAGTACATCAACAGCAAATGCTGGTGTTGACTGCAACGTCCTGTAAGGGATATGCGACATAAATAAAAAGAAGAACACAAGATACTGAAAGTATGCCAGCTCCGTGATGAAGGGGTTACGAATGCAGTTCGTAATCCTGCATACCACATTGGAAACACTGCTACAAGCGATTTGGCAGCAGACCGCCTTGTGTTGAGTTCTTATGAAATGGTATGGGTGCAGGTCGTTCAGAAATCAATGGCAAACTACTGAACGTAAAATTGCCCAGGAATAACGAACAGCCAAAAAAATGCTGGGGTTGACTGCTACGTCCTGTAAAGGATAAGCAGCTAACTTGACTGAAAGTATACATGACGATATTAGCCGACAATCCTAAAGAATAATGTCGAATAAGTAAATTGCTTACGTCATAAAGGAATAGTGTGTATCCAGCTTCCTGACAGTTAAAATATGCATCCACTCCGGATCGTGTCAAAAGCCGAACCTGATTTCTCTAAGGATCCCTAGAGACGTCCTCCTAACGAGACAGACAGTAAAAAATCAGTTGGTAACAATCTCAACCAGTTACCTTATGAAACTAATAATCTCTTCAAACAAATCCCAGTCAATATAAATTAGAGGAAATGAACAATATTCAGATTGGATGCACTCATATTTGCAGATGATATAACGACCTGACCTTAGGTATGAGTAAAAGGTTAAAGGGCAGACGATACATAGACTTGCTGTGCGAGAATAACGCCCTTATCCGAGGGAAACAGGATTTGGGGTGGAGGATAAACAAACGTTTGTCTTGGTCATATTTTCCACTTCCCAGGCGACAAAAATTTCTGACCTATGAGGTACAGCCTATATTTGTGCTGGTTAGCTTAATAAACCTTGGACGCTGAATGTGATAATATTTCCCAATCTCTGTGACAAAGCAGAAACTTTTGGTTAAGATCATAGAGTAGTCGTCTGCACCTTGTTCTAGTCTAGACTACCAACCGAGTGACACACGTTTCGCTGTTTTTTTTTAATATTGTTTTAAAAAGTCAAATAATTGCGTTATTCTCCTGGAATGTCAATTGATCTTCTCAATCACAGTATGAGGAGTCATCTTGTCAATTATGCAGCCAATAGACTGCGCTAAGATTTCTTTCACAGTTCCAACGAGAGCTTCTGACATACTGCGAGCGCACATCAGTCGGGCGATCTTAATGTCATCAATGGTGATGTTACCATTGTGTTTCACCTGTTTGATCTTCTGGTGGTCACAAGGTGGCTCCTTCAATGCTCGGATAATCATTGCTGTCTGTTCTGTACCACCAATTGTATTGTCATCTTCAGTCGCTTCCAGCTTTACCTTTCTGGATGTCATGATCAACGTTTTTACAGAGACAAACACAGTGGGCCGATCTTTGGGGCCAGGGATTGAGGTTGCAGGGACATTCTCTTTCAACTGATCTGCACTAAACTGTGAAAACTTGATTTGGATCGAAGTTAGGAGGCATGATGTAATATTGAAGCGACGGTTGTAGTATTTGATTATGTTCAATGTTTAGGTTAGTTTGGCCTGTCAAAAAATGTATGTTTTTGTTTTTCTTTGTATGTTGTTTGTTTTCATGGGTGCAGAAATTTATTAAACAAAAAATTTCATAACTAAAATTTTCCTCTCTTTCTTAGTGGGGACTCAATGTTGGCGTCAGTGGACGAAGAGGAGCTGTCCCACTTCATTTGCTCGGAGTTCCAGACCCAGTCATCAGGGTAGAAGTAATCCACAACAGTGGGTGGTTTTGAGAAAGAGCTTACAGTGCAATGGACCAGATTAAAAATTTTGAAATGAATCTCATGCTCGGGGATTTCAATGCTAAAGTAGGCAACGAAAAGGTGTGGGACCTGACTGACGATTATGTATGTGGGAAAGCCCTGGAGATAATATTCGCAATCAAACTGACTCCAAAGAGACGCAGAAGCAGTTTAGTAGGAGCAATAACTAGACCAGGAGCAGATAGGCATAGTGACCATGTACCAGTTATAGGAAGAAGAGGTTCAGAGTCAAAAACATAAAGAAAACCCCCAAAGAATATAAAGCTAGATCTAGCATTACTTAAAACAGACAACAAAATCAGACAAAAGTACAATGTTACTGTAAAGAACATATATAATACCATGGAGATAATACAGACTATTGATGTACAATGGAGCATGATGCGAGAATCAATACAACATACATCAAATGAAATCATTCCACCTAAACATTGAATTGCAAAAAAGAAATGGATGACAGATGAAATTTTGCAGATCATGGACGAAAGAAGAAAGAAAAGGCCAGATAAGAATATAATAGAATACATAAAGAAATAACATACAAATGCAAAGTGGTTAAAGAAGAATGGCTGAATCAACAGTGCATGGGGGACGCAGAAGTGTTTCCAAGGCACCAGGGCCAGGTTCTATACTGGCCAAGTCCTACTAACACGTCCTAGTCGTGCGTCCTGGCAAACAGGTCCCTTCGGGGTCGTAGCTAACTTAGTAGGATCGCTGATTCTTCCGAAGTCGGAGAGTATCTGCCTGCACGGCGAGGGAGCACCAGTCTGCACACCAATAAGCCAGACATGGGACAACGGATACTCACGCAAACCTCAGGTCCTGTATGACATCACACTGATCTTGGACACCAGTAGTGTCTTCATCTGACATACAGAACTTCGCGCTGGAGTTCACAGCCAGCGAACACAAGCAAGCAACAGTGCATGGAAATTGGGACAAACTGTGGAAAAGACTCACATTCCACGTATTATTACTTGACCCTAAAAACCCTGCTCAAGATTCTTGGAGAAAATTGAAGGAAAGGCGCTAGCCGGAACTTCAATCACCTTTCCTCAAGACGTCTAACGGCATAAGTGGAAGAAAAACAAACAATCGAACACACACCAAAAACAAAAAAAAAATAAATAGAATAACGGGTAGGAAAACGCAAAATATCATTGAATGTTTAAAATCGAAGAACGGTGCAATGTTGATGGGGCAATATGATATAGTCAAAGGAAGAGGATTGGGGGGGGGGGGGGGGGGGGAGAGAGAGAACTATTTGTTTAAAATGAGCAATACTAGGACGCGTCTAGTAGTAGGCCAGGCTAGTAGGACAGGCACAGACAGGTATACAGAACAGACAATCATACCAGGTAGACAGACATAATCAGAGAGATAGAAAGGAAATAAGCAGACACAGGGGCAGACAGAAAAGACAGGCAGACATAGAGACCGACGTATAGACAGCTGGTACTTACAGACAGATAGAACTGACAGGCAGGGAGGTTAGACGTGTGTACAGGACAGATTGATATAAAAGACAGATAGAACTGTATAGACATTGTGTCACTTACTTGTTATTTCCTTTAAATAGGTCGCTTAAAAGTGACAGGGTCAACTTCATTGCACCGGGTTTTATCCTATATGGCTCTATGTATGGCTATGATGCCAAAAGCGTCACACAAAGCAGCAACTCCGTACCTCCAGCGACGACCCCCAGGAGTCTCCGAAAAATGCACTCGTGAACGGAAGGACGCGGCCCGGAATCGAACCCACAACCTTTGAAGCCCGAGTCATAAGGCTCGACCACTTAGCGACGAGGTGTAGCGAAATATGCCAGGCAATAAATCGTGCAATCTATTGTTTGTGTCTTCGTCATTCAAATTTTAGAACTCTGCGGCAACATAACTTTTATGTTCAGTTTATCAGCCCGTACAAAATTAACACTTGATTTGCTCAATTATTAATTAATATATCAGGGATTAATGATTTGAAACATTAATTTAGTTGGTGGCCATTTTGAACCATTTAATCAGGTCTGGACATTTAAGATTACAGTGGTAATATGACCTTTACCTTCGGTCTGTCAGCCCGCGCAAAACTAATATATGGTCTGCATGGTTTGCTCAATTATTATTTAATATGTCAGGGATTAATGATTTACAACTTTAATTGTGGCCATTTTGAATATCTTAATCAGGTCGGAACATATAAAATTACAGCAGCAACATGACCTTTATGTTCCACTCACTAATCTCCAAATTAACAACTTATGGTTTCAGGGGCATTATAGTTCTTTGTTAGTTTGTTTGTAAATAAACATCATAAAACATTATTAGGTTCTTTTTATATTAATAAGAGAGACATGATTAGGGTCGTTAGGCAATACAAACACCAGGCTTTCGACTGACTGGCCTCATGAATTAACAAATAAACAAGGAAATACAACGCATATAAAGTGCAGGAAAACCTGGTATATGTGAAGAGGGTTGAAAAGAGACGAGAGAGATAGATAATGAAGATAGTGTGCGAGACAGATATGTGAGTGCCAGGATATGACTGGACTATCTGAATGAGCTACTATCGATACTTGTGTAGCAACACTTCTCGTGTCCAACAGGGGATGATTCATTCTTCTCTTCTTCTCCAGTCAGAACCCTGGTCATCTCGCAGCACATGAGTATATCATGGTTACTCGATCATACGTCATAAACCTCACCCACTCGAACTCCAGTTAACTCGAACAAGAGTGAACACAAAGACTGTTATAAGTTTCCTACGTATAATATACACAATCACATAATCAAGGATACCATCACTTATTCGACAGTCACATCACATTACACTACATCACAGATTAAATGCGTGGCTCAATGTAGAGCCATAACGCTGTCTACTTTTCACCATGTCCACACAGGACGATGGATCCACGCCGACTAACTTGTCCCGAGCTCACTTCCTGTCACCTGGGCAGTGAGCTCCAGCGTTTTCACGTTGTGTGGAAAGCCCCTGCTTTCCACGTTCTCGTGTTCACTTCCGAACACAGTCATAACCTTTACTCTCTGAATTAGGTTATAACTGAACCATGCCATGACGTCGTCAGGCTCATGGCAGTGAGATATGAGAAAGATGTGTTGAAAGATATAAAAAAGTGATAAAGACAAGAAAGAGAGAGAGGGGGGAGGGAGATAGAGAAGAAGAGAGAGAGATGTCTGTATGCCTCTCTATATGTCTGCCTGTCTGTATGCCTCTCTATTTGTCCACCTGTCTGGATGTCTCTCTACATGCCCGCCTGTCTGGATGTCTCTCTGTTTCTGTCTGTCCGTCTGTCTGACAACCTGTGTGATTTCTTGTTCTCTATCAGCCTACTTGTATCTGTCCATTTGTATATATGTCTATCTGAATCTCTATCTAACAAACTGTCTGTCTGTCTTTCCATATGCATATGTATGTCTGGTTGACTCTCTGTGTGTATGTATGCGTGTGTCTGACTCTCTATCTGTTTGCTGTCTGTCTGCCAGTTTATATATCCGTTGTTTATTTGTCTGTATCTCTGACTGCCTCTCTCTCTCTCTCTCTCTCTCTCTCTCTCTCTCTCTCTCTCTCTCTCTCTCTCTCTCTCTCTCTCTCTCTCTCGGTCGCTCGGCCGGTCAACCTGCCTGTTCAGAGTATTGCAGGGAGAGGTTGAAAGAGATGTATGAATTGGCATGGGGGAATACAGATGATCGACGAGCGAGTGTCGGGTTGGATCTAAGCTACCCATCTACCTGCGTACCTACTCATCCACCTGCCTGCCTAGCTACCCACATACCTGCTTATTTAACTACCTACCTGTCTACCTACCCACATATCTGCCTCTCTAACGATCTATCTGTCTAACAACCCACCTACCTGCCTACTTAACCACTTTCGTGTCTATGAATATGATTATGAATATGAAAACTATGAATATTACAAAGAATTATCGCCGAAGCAACGGAGTACGTGCTTTGTGCTCGATACTTTTGACAACAGCCAGCGGGGAGAGAATTAAGCGGAGGAGAAGAGGTAGGGGAGAGGGGGGAAGGAAAAGGAAGAAGAGGGCTGGACCCAGAAGGGGTAGAAGGAAAACGGATCGTTTGGGACTCAAAAATGTGTGGGTTGGGTATTGGAATTGCCGTAGTGCAAAGCAACGAGGACCAATACTGGAGAAACTGGTACTAACTAAATTACACTCACTTTAAACAACACAATTCTAAATACCCAAAGAGATGAAGGATTGACTTTCATCCAATGAATTGCTGAAAAATTAAAAAAAAACATTGTCGGGCAAGGAAACGAACGATTGACATTTGACTTTCATCCAATTAATTGCTGAACAATTAAAAAAAAAAAAATGTCCGTCAAGGAAACGAACCTCGAGCCCATCAGGCGGGAAAACTATCACCTATGCCACTGACGACACGTTTTCCAATCAACGAAAATGTATAATATATATAGCGGTAAACTTACGTTAAATCACGTGACCAGCCGTGCCCTGCGAATAGACGCTTTGTTTATTCACAGGGCCCTACGAATAGACACTTCCTTATAATAAACATCTCCTACAATAATAAATAATACAATTCAACTGCGCATGCGTTGCTCTCGTTGCTTAGAGCATATTTAAAATATGATAATAACATGATAGTAATGCCTTGATTGATCACTACACTTATTAATAATTCTGTTCAAACATTCTGAGGAATTGCCAGATATCTACAAAAAAAAAAAAAAAAAAGTTTGCATCCAACTAGATAGAAAATGCAGACAAGAAAATCCGGCTGCTGTGGAGGCTGAAGTACAAGCGTTGATTTTCGAGAATTCGCTAGACAGTGACGCGGTCATCTACACAGATGGGTCGGTCGTCCGACATGTGAGAAGCTCATGGGCCTTTACAGCTCGGGCCGGAGGGAGAATTGTGAAGGAGGACTCTGGTGCTTTCACTGAAACCACAAGTAGCCTGACCATGGAAGTCATGGCAGTAAGTAAAGCAATAACATGGCTCGAGACACAGACATTCACTAGGGCTTGTTTCCTTAGCGACTCAATGAACATGATCAAGAGGATAGAGGAGGGGTCGATCCGAAGAGAATGGTTGCTGCCTCTGGAGCGGTCTCGGCTGGCAAAGATTAGTTTCATCTTCGTGCCAGGTCATGCGGGAGTACAAGGAAATGAGCGGGCTGACAAACTCGCAGGTGAGGCTACTGTGGAGGGCGGACGCGCCATGGACCAGGCTGACATTCTGAATGCTCTACGAGAAGTGAGACTTTTGCAAGAACCAAGTGATGACTGTGAATCTACAACAATGGCCAGACTGCGAGAGCAGCAAATTAAAAGAGGGGTGGCCAAACAAGAACACTACGCAGGAAGCCAAAGAAGATTGATAAACCAACACAGAACTGGCGTCGTTAGCCGCTACACGCTGCGGGATTTGCTGAGGAGGGGATCCGAGCACTTATGGACTGAATGGTTCGATGTGCAACGAGGATGATCTGTCGACTAACTAACTAACTATCTAAAAAAAAAAAAAAACTGAATATGAGAAAAGTAGGGGACATAAACAATTAGTAAGTTTATAAGGGACATTACTCTAATAAGAAAAAAGAAATGATATATCTAGCTATTTTATATGAAATAACTCAAACAAATATCGAGTTTTGCTATATTAATAGTAAGGTCATTATCCGAGTCAAGAATTATAATATTTAAAATAATATTTTAAATTTTCTTAAAGAAATCTTTTATTGATCTCTGCTAAATTAAATTTTATAATCAACTTGTTTGTTCCATATTTACTGTTAATTTAAATAGCGTGCTCTAACAATGCATATCCGGCTAGAAATAGCGACGGTTTAGCTAATTCTGCAAATTTCTGCTAAAGCTTCTAGTTCTAGCTCTTTCGAATGGTTTTTTTGAAGGCAGATTCGATTCTGTCTGAAACACAATTGTAAACACCTTCATCATCATCATCTTCCACTTCTACCGTCAAGTGTCGTGGGAGGAATAATTTGCGTTCTGGCGCCCAGTGGGCAGCATTGGATAGTGTCATTCCTTATAGTTTTAATGTCTTTGATATCCTCGTCGTCTCGTCGCAGGTGATCTTTAATGTAAGGCCAAGTGATGGTAGTTGCTAGTGTTGCATTCTAACGACATGGTCAAACCACTTGATCTTCTGTCTTTCAATAAATGTGGCACAAGGTGTTGATCCCACAGTCTGTCTGATAATAGCATTTCTTATTCGGTCTCGGATTGTTAAGTTGGCAGCTCTCCTCAGGCATCTCATTTCGCAGGTGTTGATTTATGCGAAGGTGTAATTTGGATAAAGTCCTGATCTGAGATTGGTAGCAAAGGATTTGTGTGAATATGCTGTTTATTATCTGTCGTTTAGCAGGCATGTGTATATTTGGATGTTTCAGTAAGAGTGATAGTTGATATGTAAGTGCACTAGCTTTTTAACATCTGATTTCAATTTCTCTGTCTAATCTGCCATCTTCTGTGATCATACTTCCAAGATATTTGAATTCTTTAACTTGTTTCAGAGTTTTGCTATTTATTTGTTGCAATTTACATTTTTTGTTGTACTATTTGTTGGACATTATATGCTGCAATTAGTAAGTGCACTAGCTTTTTAACATCTGATTTCAATTTCTCTGTCTAATCTGCCATCTTCTGTGATCATACTTCCAAGATATTTGAATTCTTTAACTTGTTTCAGAGTTTTGCTATTTATTTGTTGCAATTTACATTTTTTGTTGTACTATTTGTTGGACATTATATGCTGCAATTATATTTACAATTTGTTGCAATTTACAATTTACATGCAGATGCGAGGCCATCTACATAGGCAGAACTGAGCGACAGTTACATTGCAGGGTTTCGGAACATATTCCGAATTGGTTGGACAAAATACTACACACAGAAGATGGTAGCCTAGGCAGGCCGACACACCGGAAAAATCTGGTTTCTTCGGTCGGGAGACATGTGCTCGAGACTGTCCTTCACGTGGTTGAAAGAGACAGTGCCTTCCGTGTGTTGTTCAACACACAAAGTAGTCGATTGTTAAAGTTTGCTGAAGCTATACTAATCAAAATTCGTAAGCCGTCCTTGTGTAAGCAGAAAGACATGTTAGTCAGTTTAAAATTACCGTGGTAGACAATCGACATTAATGTGCGAACATGTGTATATTTCAGTTTGAAGGATTTATCTAATTAATTCACGTAAGTTGTGTGATTTCTGCTGTATGTACCTGACGAGATGCAGCGAAATATGCCAGGCAATAAATCGTGCAATCTATTGTTTGTGTCTTCGTTATTCAAATTCATCACGGGAAAACATTGTTTTGAATTTATTTGTATACTAGTGGGCCCGGCGATCTGCTAACTCGCATTACTTCGGTTTTGGCTATATTTATGCTCATATTGTATCTGCTGCATGTTGAACTCAGATTATTAATATGATTTTGCAGTCTGCCCTCGTCCCTATAAAACAGGCACTGATCGTCTGCAAATAGATGTTCATTTATTTCCTGTGGATGAGTTGTTTCATCTGGAGTAAAGAGTTCTAAATTTTCTGAATCTGTTCTGTCGAGACATGCCTCTTTGGAAATTCTGTCCATGTAGATATTAAATAGCAGGGGAGAGAGCACACATCCCTGTCTCACTCCTGTATTGACTGTGAACATATCTGATATACCTTCTTGTGTTCTTACTGCACTTCGATTCGAGTGGTACATGGCTATGATGTTTTCTAGCAGTTGCCCTTGTATCCCATAGTCTTCAAGGATAGTCCATAATTTGTATCTGTCTACTCTATCGAAAGCCTTTTCCCTGATCTACAAACACAATATTCTGTTGGTCACTATATTCGATAGTTTTTTCACATATTTGTCTAAGTGTAAATAATGCATCAGTGCAACTTTTACCTTTCCGAAAACCGAATTGTACTTTGCTTAACTGTTGTTCAACTATGGGTCTAGCTCTTTGTTCCAATAGTTTTGCATACATTTTCCCTATATGGCTCAGGAGTGACATACCTCTGTATGTTTCGCACTCTCTCATACTGCCTTTCTTTTTTCATATTGGTACTTTTATTGCCTGTTGCCAATCATCTGGGACTTTTCTTTCTTCCCATGCTATGTTAAAAAGTCTTGTTAGTCATTTAACTCCCGTTTCCCCCACAGGCCTGAATAGCTTCTGTGGTTATTCCATCTGGACCTGGTGATTTCTTTTTCGGACTTTTCTGTATAACTGCTTTAACTTCTGCGGGTATGAAATTTGATTCTTGCTGTCCCTGGCTTTTAGGCACAAAAGTGAGGTTTTCTTTGTTTTGTGTGGGGTTAAGTAGTTCTTGAAAGTATTCTGCCCACCTTGCTAGTCTTTGTTGTGGATTAAATATCGGTATACCTCTTTTGATGTTTATGAAGGTGGTTGGGATTTAGCGTGCATCTCTGTTTCTCATTAGTGTTGACACGTTTATAAATTTCTCTTGGGCAGTCTTTGCTAAGGGTCGCCGTCTGTTCACCATATATTCCCCAGGATTCATCTTTAGATGCTCTAATTGTTCGTTTGGCATTACGTCGTGCTATTCTATAAGTAACATAGTCTTGTTCAGATTTAGTTGTGATCCACTTTTTGAACGCTACCTTCTTTTTGAATCTGCTATCTTTAACTTCGTTGTTCAACCAGGCCCTTCTTAATCTTTTGTCCTGCCCTACTTTCTTTGTTCCACATTTATTTTCCAGTGTGTCGAGCATGGCAGCCTTGAAAATTGTCCATTCCTTATCTACGCTTGAGTGGTCATCATGGATGTTCTTATGTAGATTTTTGATTTCTTGATTGAATTCGTCTTTAACCGTATTTTCCTGAAGCCTCCTATAATTGATGGCATGTGTTGTTACCTTTTTATTTCTTATTTTCCTGTTTGTTGAAATATTTGTTTATTATGACTGGTTTGTGATCAGTATCAACATCTGTATTTGGGAGTGCTCTTGAATCTAATAGTAGTCTTCTGTTTGATTTCCTAACTATAATAAAGTCAATCTGAGATGCTTGGACTTAATCAAAATTGTCATTTATTCGGCCTTAGTGAAAGTAGACTTAATGGAAACATTTCAGATGAGGACATCTCTATTAGAGGGTACAAAGGTTTTAGAAGCTATCCCTGTAGGAACCAAATGGACACCGTAGGCTAGACTTTGAAACTTGCGAAATAGAATGTATTTGGTTAGAGCTAAAACTTCAAAACCGCACACCCTTGATAATTGGCTACCTCTATCGAAATCCCAGTGCTGGACACGTCTGGTACGAAAACTTCACTACCATGATGGATGTGATCTTCGCTTCCGGGAAGGAAATTATACTATTCGGAGACTTTAACATTGACACCAACAAACCCAACATGATATGGGGAAATATAATTGCAGCATATAATGTCCAACAAATAGTTAAACAAGCTACTAGAGTAACAAAATAATCTTCAACACTCATAGATCACATTTATGTAACTTGCTCAGAAAACATCATAGAATACACTGTACCCAATTGTCAAATGAGCGATCACTACCCAATATGCTGCTCGTGGTCTGAAAAAGGAATTAATCTTCCTAAACATAAACACATAAGTGTAAAATATAGAAGTTACAAAAATTTCAACCAAAACGCATTTTTACAGGACTTACTCGGTTCACCTCTAGACAATGTTTATCAGCTTCCTGACCCGGATGATGCTCTGGAATTCTAGATGAAAACCTTTATTGATGTTTTTGATAGACATGTGCCAATCAAGGAAGTTCGAGTAAAACACCATGTCAAACCACCTTGGATCACCCAGGAAATACTTGAAATTATGAGAGACAGGCACATAAAAAAGCGGGATCTCAGCACATACCGCACTCTTAGAAACAAAGTGCAATATACCATAAGAAGGGAAAAGAAAAATTACTTTAAGAACTTAGTAATGGATGAAAAAAATAGTAAGGATATATGGAAGGCAATTAACACCTTGACAAACAAGTATAACTTCCGAAATTCTTTACCAACAAATCATATTACATGCGACCAATTCTGTAATTTTTTTTCAAACTGATATAGACCAGTTGAAGGCTTCAATACCTAATTCTCCTTGCAACTTATCTTTACTGTCATCGTTTTGCGAGAATAGATGCTGCCGTGATATTTTTTCCGAAATAGCGCCAATGACAATCACTGAAGTATTCACTTACCTCAGTAACCTAAAAAACACAACCTCATCTGGGTTAGATGGAATCAGCAATCGGATTCTCCGTTGTGCTGCGCCAGTGATCTGTATATCACTAACCTATGTATATAATCAGTGTCTCACCAAAGGCCACTTTCCATCAGCTCTCAAAATCGCTAAAGTGTACCCTCTTCTTAAATCTGGTTCATTGGACAATGGTCTCCCGAACAATTACAGACCCATTTCCTTACTATCATCACTATGTAAGCCACTAGAAAAACACATCCTTAAAGTAACATTACAGTATTTAGTTCGCAACAAGCTTATTGTTGACAGCCAATCAGGATTTCGTACCAAAATATTCTTGCCATACGGCCCTAACAAACATGATCGAAAATTGGCACCAGAATATAAACAACAACAGTCTATGTGGAACTGTGTTTATTGATTTCAGGAAAGCATTTCATATGATAGACAATGTTATTTTAATTTAAAAACTTGAGACAATGAAAATTGGCCCTAATGTAGTCACTCTAATAACATCTTTTCTATCAAACAGAAAGCAAGTAGTATCACATAATAAATCTCTGTCTCAAACCACTACCTTCAATATTGGAGTACCGCAAGGCACTATTCTTGGCCGTCTATTAGTTGCCATATATATTAACGATCTAACTTTGCATCTTTCGTCGTCCTGCGATCTATTTGCAGACGACTGTACAGTGTACACAAACGCTGAACAGTGTATTTTGCTTGAGTCGTCTTTGCAACAAAAATTAACTAATGCAGTTAAGTGGAGCTATGCAAACCGTACGCAAATTAACATAACTAAAACAAAATCAATGTTATTAACTACCAGACAAAGACTTCAAACTCTGAACTCCAACACATCACTTCAACTTCACATCGATAACATGCCAGTAGAAAGTGTAAGTGAGCACAAAACATTAGGCCTAATAATTGATAGAAACCTAACCTTTAATTCCCACGTTCAAGCGCTCATTAAACAAACAGCGAAACGTCTACCAACTCGCCAAAATTAAACATTTCCTTGATGAGGACACAAGGAAAATATTCTATACTTCTCATATACAGACATATTTTGACTACTGCTCTACAATCTGGGATGGTTGTTCTAATTCAAGCACCAAGCGACTTTATTCACTCCACAAACGGGCCAAGAGTCTAATTTATAGCAAACATTTATCTGACAATCCTAGCCTGCATAAACGTCTTCAGTTACTACCACTCCGCAAAAGCCTGCTTTTCAATAAGGCTAAACTAATTAACAAAATCCTACATCGGAATACCCCAAATTACCTTTGGCCATTGTTTAAAAATAATGCTAGACACATTAAACGATTAAATATATTACACATTCCGAAGCCTAGGATTGACTTATACAAAACAAGCTTAACGTACTCTTCAGCTCAGCTGTGGAACAATCTTCCACAAGAAATCAAAGACATCACCAATCTCTATACATATAATCGCAAATTATTCGAACACTATCTCAGTACGGATTACCTTCCCCCTTAATCATCATCATCATCATCATCGAGTGCCCTGCCAGCTGGCGTAGGCGTTCATGGCGCCCCACAGATCTCGGTCTTTGGTTTTCTGGATCAACTCTGCTGCTGATATTCCTCCGTGCCACCGTCTCAATCCATCCAGCATCATTTCTCTTGGTCTGCCTCTGCCTCTCTTACCCTCGATCTTTCCAGTTGTCTCGATGTTCTCCAATGCCTCTCTTCTCATTACATGACCAAAGAAAGCTGTCTCTTTCTTAGCCTGTTTGGTGGAGTATTGATGCAGGACAAGGCAGACGTGGTTGCGGCCTTGTGGGAGCACGTGTACACCTCGGAGGAGCAGATGGAGCACCATGGTCTGGTAAGAATGAGACAACGTGGTGTGACGAGGGGTTCTGGCCGACGCTCGGCGCTCGGAGGAAAGGCGAGACGGACATATAATCAGATTGCTACTGGAACTATTAGTGTTGGAACTCTTCGCTGGCTGCTGAGGATGGAGACGGAGCGCTTATGGGAATGTCCCGAATGCTGTGATGTCGGTTCCTAGATCAATCAATCAATCAATCTTAGCCTGTTTCAGGTAGTCGTCGTTAGTTACTCTGGCAGTCCAAGGAATTCTCAGTTGCTTCTAATGTCTTCTTAATTTGTTCATTTACATTACAAGATTCACTGCCATACAGCAAAACTGGTTCTACATAGCATTTCAGCACTCTTTTTCTTACATTCATTGATAGTGACCTTAATAATAGAAATACAAATATTAACAAAACCCTATTATAACAGCCAGTCCCCTTTTGGTAGGCCAGTATATTCCATATGGCTAATAACAAGTGTCACACTATTATCTAATATGACTGAGTCGTGTAGTATTGATGTTCGCATTTTGCCCATGTCTTTATAATGCATAGCTTTTATATTGTTGCTGTTCTCTGTTAGCCTTGAATGATGTGTGAATGAAATAATGTATGAAAGAGAGTGATAGAAGGGCAGAATGTTAGACGGGCCTGCGTGCCCAATTTTTAACCCTTTGAAAATAAAGTTCGTTCGTTCGTTCGTTCGTTCTCTCTCTCTCTCTCTCTCTCTCTCTCTCTCTCTCTCTCTCTCTCTCTCTCTCTCTCTCTCTCTCTCTCTCTCTCTCTCTCTCTGCCAAATGGTGCGTTACTTTCTTACCATCCCTCCCATTTCTTTAAATAAATATCTCCTAATTAAAAAAATGTTTTGCATATCATTTACAGGACATCGCTGTCAACATCAGCATCTTTCAGCTGATTGTTGATTTCTTGATATCTCCTACAATAATAAATAATACAATTAAACTGCACACGCGTTTCTCTCGTTGCCTTAGAGCATATTTAAAATATGATAAATAACATGATAGTAATGCCTTGATTGATCAGTACACTTATTAATAATTCTGTTCAAGCATTCTGCAGCTTTACCAGAATCTAAAAGAAAAACTAGATTTAAAAAAACAAGTAGGTGACATAAACATCTAGTATTTTTACAAGGGAGATTACTAGAAATAGAAAAAAAGAAATGATAAACCTAGATATTATATAAGAAATAACTCTAAATCTATCAATTTTTATGATGGAATACGGAAAATTAATTCAGAACTTAGAAATTATAATTACAATAATAATAGTTTTAGCGTATTTATGGAAAATGTTAGTTAATCTCTGCTAACGTATATTTTATAATCAACTTCTTTGTTCCATATTTAGTGTTGATATTTAATAGTGTGACAGACATCATTTCTGGCTAAAAATAATGACGGTTTAGCCTTTAGACAAAACACAGCTGAGAAACTATAGACCCATCTCATTATTAAACACAGACTACAAAATTCTAGCAAAATCACTTGCAAACAAAATAAAAAACTTCATGCCATCACTCATCCACCCAGACCAACAGTGCAGTTTTCAACACAGAAACATACATTAACATACACATTTCATTAGGGATTTCATTACAAACACCCACCAGAAAGACTGTCAATCCTCTCTCTTATCTTTAGATCAGGAGAAGGCCTTTGACAGAATCTCACACTAATACTTACACAAAACACTAGCACACTATAACATAGGACAGTACTATAGACAGTGGATAGAAATATTGTATAAAAATCCTGAAAGTAAGGTACTGGTGAATCATTCACTCACTGGCAGTTTCAGAATCAATAGATCTGTCAGACAAGGGTGTCCACTATCACCAGTCCTATATGTACTAACACTAGAACCACTCTTAGAAGCAATTAGACAGGACACTAACATTAAAGGTACATTTATACAAGGGTCTGGAGAGCGGAAATTAATTGCTTATGCAGATGACACCGCTTTCTTCCCTACAACCAACACTTCCATAACGAACATACTTCACACCTTCAGACAGTTTGGTGAAGGAAGTGGGGCCAAAATAAACATACAGAAGTCTAAAATAATGGGTCTGGGGAAGTGGAAGAATAAAGCAGATTTCCCCCCGGATCTAACAGTCACAGATAACATGAAGATTTATGGGATCACTTTTCCATCCAATCCCAGAAAAAAAAACACACACAGGAACATGGCAATCACTGACAAAACAAATTATAGACATACTACATAGGTTCAAATACAAGACATCAACAATTTTTGTACGAAGCACTATTGTAAACACCTTCATCATTCCTAAAATACAATATTTAGCCACAGTGTTAGACCCCCCAAAACAAACAATCACAGACATAAACAAACACATCAGACAATTCATCTTCAAAAACACAATCCACAGTATTAAGCACAAGACTTTAATACAAGAGAAGACTAGAGGGGGGGGGGGGGAACACTACAGGACCTTAACACAAAAATACAAGCATTAAGAATCAACCACATAGGACGCATCATCAATCATCCAGATCAACACTCGCTAGCATTATACTATATTGCAATTAGATTACACAGAATTAAGAAAATAGACAAAACAACACCGCACTATTACGGCACACTACCGCACTTCTACAGAACATGTATGCAAGCAATTCAAGGTAATGAACACTTAATACAACAGACAACCAAGCAGATATACAAATATTTAGTACAACAACAAGCCCCACCACTACACCTGAGAATCAAAAGAGGATACAAATATCACATGAAACACTACAGCTGCACCTTCACTAACTTACACAACAAACATATCACATCAAAATCCAAAGAAATAACATACAGGCTAATTTATAATATGACCCCGACAACAGAGAGAGCTGCACAAACATCCAAGCAAATAGCCCCATGCAAATTATGTAGACAAAATATTCAGGAAACAGAGGACCATCTCTTCTATGAATGCCCAGCAATCACAGCCACTAAGACTGCACTGCAACAATTAATAGAAACACACACAAACAAGAAAACTGACGCTTATAAACCCATTTTCCTAATTACAATACCTACAGCCACAAAAGACAAACACACTAAACTTCTTGTTGCACTGGCGGAGTATAGAAACGTAATATGGTCAAGTAGAAACTCGGCCACCCACAATCACCAAACAATACAACCACACACACTAGCAAAGAATTTTCAACAGAAAATCGCCCAGCTATTCGCAGATTAATAAACAAGAGCCACCCCCATCAAGTTTCACAATACATAACATACATGTTCAAACACACACTCTCACAGTATATTTCTATACTCCGCATGTGTACCACTAAGCCCAATCATTGGGGAACAAAGCGGCAAATAACTGAATAAATGTCCCTTCTTTGTTACTGAGTCCTGGAGCCCAACCTACACATAACAATGGGACGGTGGCCTTTGTGAGTCAGTGGTCTTGTCGACCGAAGGTTGACCTCGTTCGGAACAGCTCAGGTAAACTCTTTAGTGAACCTAATAAATTCCATTCTCTTTACGCGCTCTCTCTCTCTCTCTCTCTCTCTCTCTCTCTCTCTCTCTCTCTCTCTCTCTCTCTCTTTCTCTCTCTCCCCTCCCCTCCCCAAACATGAATGACTATCCACTGTATTCGCAATGTAAAAGCCTGTTTTTGTACATAATAAACGGGATATTTATGTATACGCTAAATTCGCAAATGGACAACTTAACAAATTCCAATCTGTTTACGCACTCTCTCTTTATCCCCCCCTCCTCTCCCCCACCCCAGCTCCCTCCCTCTCTCTCCCTCCCTCCCTGTTAACCGCGTTCCTGGTCTCAACCCAGCCCACCACAAGCAAATCCTGGGCACTTGCGATTAAGTCGAGGGCTGTCATTCAGCAATAATATTGAATTCACTTACAGGAAACTAAGCTTGCATGAGGCTGCCTGCAGTATAAAGCGTGGGGCGGCTTTTGCCGTTTCGACCTTGACACCAACATTTCATTTAATGTATATATTGTGGCTGTGGAAGAGAATGCGGGGTGTGTTGAAGGTTTATAAGCTGTGTGAGAATGATGGGTTTAGAGTGAACGAGGGGAAGGAATCATCACCACATCATAGTCGTTGTTGTCTCCGTCATCATTATCATCACCATTATCATCACCATTACCATCAATCACGTTAGAATGGGATGACTGAAAGCGTACGTCATTATCATAACTGTATATGTATGTTTTTGTTTCATTAACGCAGGTGACATAACACTAACAAACGGCAACGCTCTGTAATATACACAAACAAAGAAACACGCATTGCACCTTGTAAATATACATTGCTTTGTATGAAATAAACGGGGGAAAAAAATTATCATTACTACTTCCGATACGAGGGAGGGCACACAGACATGGGCAAGTTTATGAAATCTGGAAAAGTTGTACTTATCCTGGGAGGCCGCTTTGCTGGCCGTAAAGCTGTCATTGTTAAGACTTATGACGAGGGAACCCCAGATAAACCATACGGCCATGCCCTAGTAGCAGGTATTGACAGATATCCCAGAAAGGTCACACGAAGCATGGGAAAGAAGAAGTTGAAACAGAGGTCCAAGGTCAAGACATTTATCAAGATCTTTAATTTCAATCACCTCATGCCTACCAGGTACTCTGTAGATGTAGACTTTGAGAAGACCATTGTAAATAAGGATGTCTTCAGGGATCCAGCACTAAAGAAGAAAGCAAGACAAGAAGTGAAAGCTAAATTTGAGGCGAGATACAAGACAGGGAAAAACAGATGGTTATTCCAGAAGTTGAGATTTTAAAGCAATTTGTTCAATAAATATTGTACTATAAAAAAATTTTAAAAAAAAATTATCATTATTACATCTTTTTTTTTTGAAAGGCAGATTCTGTCTGAAGCACAATTGTAAACACCATCATCTTTCAACGAAAATGCCTTTTAATATTGTGGAAGTGGTTTCGATTGTTTCCACCACATGTAGATTTGGATTAAAAATTTCCTCTGTCACGGATTATTCAAGCATATCGGTGGTTTTAATTTTGTAGAAGTGTTTTCGATTGTTTTCACCACGTGTAGATCTGTATTAAAGATGTATCATGTCACGGATTATATAAGATGGAAAACCAAATTGTAAAAAGGTGTCAAAGTCAACACGAGTGAAGGTTTCGAGGGTGGAGTGTTCCACCAAGCAAACACACTTGTGTTTTATATATCATTACCTCATGTATTACGGTTCAACTACTCGCTGATGGCGAGCGTGTTGAGAGGGCCTTCCGGGATCGGTAGGCAAGGGATAAAATCCATCTACGGGTTTGAGGACGCTAAAAGATGGTACTCTTCGCTGACACCGTCAGCAAAGGTAGCTCATTATAAGTGGGATAAAGCATGAACTGCAGAATCCTAAATTAACTATTGCAATCGAAAACATAGAGAGGGAAAATACAAAAGCTATGATTCACTGGGTGCCTACAACCGCAAAGGTTGAGACAGTGAAGCAAATAGCCGCGGATATTTCGGGAGATATAAATGCTGAATTGCAAAAACTTAAAAACAGCTCGGACAAGTGGTTACTTCCGTGCAACGCGAAAGAACCTCTACCACATTATGTAGACATGGAGTTGGACGGGGTATAAGATAAGCTACACCGTCTCTTCATCACAGTTCCGGGGTGCCGTACGGCGTGTACAGTCTGTGGGGAGGACTCCCACTGGAGTAATAAATGTCCAGCCAAAGTATAAAGCCAGAAGGAACCTAGACTGGCACAAAGAGTCGCCTCGAACCCCCAGATAGTTCAACATAGTAAGGAGGATGAAGACGGTTTCCAGCTGGTCACTAGGAAAAGGAGAAGCTACAACCCCCCCCCCCCCCAGACACACACACACACACACACACACACACACACACACACCTGTTACCACGCTGCTGCCCCTCAACAACCGCGACTACCGTACACCGTCTGAGGACAAACAAAAAGAAATGTGTAAGTAATTATACTAAACAGATAACGACCAGCGCCATGACCGGAAGAGACAGCGATAAAATCACCACACCACCACGACAAAGAAGCCTGTCAGATTCTTCTACACGCCTCGTTATTGACTTAGATATTTCAAGCCCAGCGAAGGAATCTACTAAATACTTCCAGAAATGATAACATGAATACAAACAGTTTAAACATAATTATACTCAACCGTTTCTTATATTACAACAAAAATGGCAGCGGAAATCAAAATAATGAGTATTAACATTCGAGGTATAAGATTCAAAATTAATCATCTTATACCACTCACATAAATATAAACCTGAGTTTATACTCATACAGGAAACTAACGTTAACACCGACGAACACGCATCATATATCACAACATGCTTAGGTCTAAGACACTCATGTTTTAGTCTTAGTACTCAACATATCGGACTGGGTACAGCAATAATACAGACTATAGTACAGGTGGGAAATAACATACATAAATACACAATTGTTAACATACACACACCGCCTGACTATAGAAATCAGCCGCTCTTCTTCCAAAGACTGGAGAACTTACTATCACTTTCATATCGGGGTCACAACATCATTTTAGAGTGTGATTTTTATTGCGTGCTTTCTATTCATGACCTGATAAATGGAGATGTAAGAATGCAAATTAGAAACACAACAGGGGAGGATGAATATCAGTTAGACACATTGCAAACAATTTTAGATATCCATGGGCTAACATACACATACAGGCAGACGCATCTCCATGGAACAGATACAACACACACAGACAATGCACATAACAGAGCAGCGCGATTAGATAGAATTTATGCGCCCATAACACATCATATAACACAAGTCAAGCATTTACAGGAGACACTGAACTTCACAGACCATAAGGCTGTAGATGCAACAGTAAACACAGTACAAGCAATGCCACATTTTAGAAGATCTTCCCATAGGAAATTTAACAGCACACTTTTACAAAATCAGGTCTATGTAGATTGCATAACAAAACTGATCCTCACATACACAAGCGATATACCAGAGAGTAATGCGCGAGGACTCTGGGAAACGCGTAAACAAACTATACGAGAGAGAACTCAAACAGTTATACACAAGCAAAAACTACAACAAGAAAAAGTATTGGAAAATGCAATTAAGCTCTTACTACAGACAGACAAAATTTCGTCACATATCATAGCATTACAGGAAGAATTAGATCTCCACAGACATCAGCGATTTCATGAGACTTTACTGCGAACAAAGTTACAAACTATAACACAAGAGATACCGAGAATACCCAGCTATAGAGGAAAAAAAAAAGAAAAAAAGAAAACATTCAGCGCAGCAGACAGATACGTCAGATAATTGACAGGGAAGGAAATATACAAGTCGAGCCACAACAAACAGCCTTAGCCTTGAAGATTAATATAATAACCTTTACACAGAGGAAAACACGCAGGCGCACTTAAAAGAAAATGTTATGAAATTCACACAACAAGTCACAGAGGAACAGAAACTAACACTAGATACTGATTTAACCCTAACATATAAAACACAAGGTCACTGCCCCGATGTGTCTCCACCTTGTCGTGGTGGGGGAGCATGCGTGTCCCATCGACCCCATGTGCTATGTCGATTGTTGAAAACTACATATCGGACAGCTTATGGGATAGGGGCCTGACTACGCGAGACACAACCTGCTACTTTGCAGGTAGACTGAGGATAGCAGTCAAAAGTTTAAATCAGGCGCACGAAGGCAGAAGTTCTTGGTCTGGACACAAGCACTAAGGCTTGGGGTTTAGGCTGAACGCCTCTAAGCCATTAATCCTCGGACCTGAGAGCCGGGCCGATACAAAACTACCGAAAAATGGAGGTGAGATGCTGAGCACGCTACATGCTCAGTTCAAATACTTGCTTCGAAGGTTCTCATCTGGGGGATATGAGGGATCCCCGGATAAGAGGGCCTGGCCGTTTTTCGCTCACTGATGCACGGAGGTAAGGTGCTGAGCCGGCAGCACATGTAGCCTACCACGTGAGCGAGTAAGAAAGGTAAAATAGCGCCCCAGTCGCACGAAATGATTACGAAAAATGTCTGTATCTATGCTCACATAGAGTGTAGTCAAAGGTGGAAAAACGTCTCAATAACATGAAATAGAACACTTGGCTAGCGAATCCATTGCGTGGTCAAAAGTCCGAAGCGAAAGCTTACGTAGTGGATGTCGTCCGCAGACTGTCCGTTCCTGGTTTGTGCTTGAACGACCAGTGGCAAGCGAAATACCCAATACCACTTCGCCACAGAGACTCCACAGAGAAAGAGACAATACAGGGGGCTGCGTGGTCTTGAGGTATGGTGTCCGCCTCGAGTGCTGGAGGTCCCCGGTTCAAGCCCCGGTGAGGACCGGGATTTTTCACGGGGACTTCCAGTAATAAAATTTCCCCTGGTCTCTGGGTAGTGAGATCGGACGCCCGTGTGTATTGTTGCGCACGTAAACAATCCCTTGGCAGTTGAAAATCGAAAAGAGTAGCCTAACGGTGCTGCCCTGGCAAAATTTCGAGGTAAAAATCTACCCAAAGTATTTCAGGATTCTCGCCGTTGCTACGGAGTTCGTGCACTGAGCTGAGTTTCTCCAAACTCAGGTTTGAGTTAGGAGAAGAACGGAGCACTTATGGGTTACACCCGTGTGCCGTGACGTTGATCCATCGACTAAACTAAACTAAACTAAACTGTAATACCCAATACATGGAAGTAAGGAATCAAAGCAGCCACGAGCAGGACGTGGCAATTCCTCGGGTGAGCCCAGTCTCAGAACAGTATGTGCCGGCTCTGCAATAATGGAAGCCTTCTTGGATAGCAGCGAATGCTCATGGTCTGCCCCTGCCTTTCCTTGAGGGTTGACCGTGATGTCTCTGACTGTTCTATCTTGACCAGCTGAGATGTGGGCGGCATCACAACAATAAGTCTAACGTGCCTCGACACCCGAGGAAGGCTAACCTCATGCCCACCGAAGTCGGAAGTGCCGTCCTACGGGTGGCAAAATAAAAAATGGCACTACGCATTTACGTCCGAGTGAAATGTCTCGTCCGAATGTCTCTCGTGCTAGGAACAGCTCCGACTACCTAGTTTCCGAATGCCGCTCTTAGTCGGAACAAACGAACGAAAGAACGAACAAATTTGATTTTCGAAGGGTAACAAATTGGGCACGCAGGCCCGTCTTATATTCGGCCCTTCCAATCACTTATCTTTCGTTCATCAGTGCATAGTGCATTCACACAGGAAAAAAACATTGTCAAATGAATGTTGTAAACATAAACAATGCATGTTACCATGTTATGAGACAAAACCAAATCCCCTATACATCCGTGTGTCCCCCACACACACATCCACCACCCAACCACACACATACCTACAGGCACATAATGACCCCATCCATCCACCAATCCCCCAACCCACACATCCCAAACACACACCCACATACATCATCTCCCTACCCACACACACACATCTCCCACCCACCCACCACAATCCCCCAACCACACATCGCACACCCAACCACACACCCATGCACACATGCATGCAACCACCCATCCATACCCACCTACACATCCCCCACCTTCACACATCTCCCCACCCACACGCACACATCCTCCACCCATCCCAGAACCTACCAACACTCATCCACCCAAATATCCTCCACCACCCACCCACACACCCCAAACACCTAGCCAAACACACATCCCCCAACCACATTTCCAACACCCACACACACATATTCCCGCCAACTCACATATCCTGCACTTATCCACACACAAAACCCGTACCCACGTACACATCCCCCACTTGCACACATATCACCCACCACACAATCTCCCCACCCACACATCCCGCACCCACATACACACATCCCATCCCACCCCCAACCTACACACACTCACCCTCCCACACATCCTCCACCCACCCACTCGCCAACCATCCCACCCCGATCTCCAAACCCCAATCACACACCCCTTAACTACACATCTCACCACCACACACACACACACACACACACACACACACACACACACATCTCCTATCCCCACCCATACACACATCCTCACCCATCAACACATTTCTCATCCAAAAACACACACCAACCACCCACACAAAACCCACCACCCACATATACCCCACCCACACACATCCGCCTTCCCACCCACACACATCCCCCACCCATACACTCATCTCTCACACACATCCACCCACTCACGTATTCATCCATCAACCACCCAGCCAAAAACACATCCCCCATCCTCACATACATCCTTCATCCACCCGCACATCCCACACCTCCCCCATCCCACACAACACCCTACCCATAAACGCATCCCCCCCACACACAAATTCCCTCACATGCATTCCCCATACACATCCCCGCCCACACATCTCTCACCAACACACACAAATCTCCCTACCCACCCACACAGCCCCCATCTACAAACATCCTCACCTCCCACACATACATCCTCCACCCACTCATATTTATCCCATCCACACTCACACACTCAAACCCACACAGCCATATCCCATTCACAGACACACCCCACAACCATCCCCCACACCCATCCGCAAATCACACACATTTCCCACACACCCATTCACCCACCCAAATACACATTCCCTACCCACACCCCCAACCAACCAACACCCACATACTTCCAACCATCCTCCCATATATACACACCCACACACACATCCCTCACACACATACATACATCCCCCACCGACCACACATCTCTTCACCCATCCACACATCACGCATCAACCCACACACATCCCACACACACAACCCCTCCACACATACATTTCCCAACCCCCCCCCCCCCACACACACACACACATATCCCTCACATACACACCCACACACACATCCTCGCATCTAGACACATACATGATGCCTCACATGATCACTGAAACTAATAAGAACAAACTCCCACACTTTGTACACATTTGAGACACTGAGGATTGCCATGAGCATTCTCGCAAAAATTGTAAGAAATGGAGAAAAAATTGTTCATATACATTGTGTAGCGTAAAAAATTGGTGATGCAATTCAACTCACTCTCTCTCTCTCTCTCTCTCTCTCTCTCTCTCTCTCTCTCTCTCTCTCTCTCTCTCTCTCTCTCTCTCTCTCTCTCTCTCTCTCTCTCTCTCTCACTCACTCACTCACTAACGCTCTCAATCACATTACAGTAATGTTATATTATACATGATAAAATCAAGTGGCATACTTACAAAATAAATAATGTGAAAGATGAAAATACAACAAAAAAAATGGAATGGCATGTTACAGGACATGCGTGCACTCAACTCTCTCTCTCTCTCTCTCTCTCTCTCTCTCTCTCTCTCTCTCTCTCTCTCTCTCTCTCTCTCTCTCTCTCTCTCTCTCTCTCTCTCTCTCTCCTCTCTCTCTCTCTCTCTCTCTCTCTCTCTTTACTACACAGACACACACACACACTTAAACTCATTAACTCTCTCTCTCTCTCTCACTCATACTCCTTAACTCTCTCACATATATAATAAATTATAACATCAATTGGCATTCAAAATGGTAATATGAACATGAGAATACACACAATATATGGAATAGCATTTTACATGATATGCGTGCGCTTAAATCTCTCTCTCTCTCTCTCTCTCTCTCTCTCTCTCTCTCTCTCTCTCTCTCTCTCTCTCTCTCTCTCTCTTCTCACCAACACACACCCATAGACACTCACAAACAATGCGCGCACACACACACACACACTAACAAATCCATTCTTCCACTGTCTCTCTCTCTCTCTCGTTCGCTCACTCCCTCTCTCTCTCTCTCTCTCTCTCTCTCTCTCTCTCTTTCTCTCTCTCTCACTCGCAATCACTATTTCACCCATTAAGTCACTCTCTCCATCTTTCATTTACTCAATATCACACTCTTTCACTCTCACACACACACACAGACAGACACACACCCTCTCGCTATCAAATACACACTCCCTCGCATACACACGAAATTATATACACATGCACACACGAGCATACACACAATACACACACGCAAATACACACATATACCCACGCACACATACACATATCCACACCCATACACACATACTTACACACACATACACACAAATACACACTCCCTCGCATACACTGCATGCATGCACACATACACACAAACATGCACATACATACACGAACATACACACATATACACACGCACATACATATAAACACGCACACATGTACGCACACATAAACACACATATAAACATACTTACACACACAAGCACACATACAAACACACATTTACACACACTTACACATACACATCCATACGCACATTCGGACGTGCACACACATACACCCACATACACACTCATAAACATACGCTAATGCCAAGTAGGCAGTTATAGGCCTACTATTATCTATCTTGTTCCTCCTTGGCAATGCTCCTTCACTTGTCTAAGGTTATTCTTCTCAACATAATGAATTCAAACTCTGTAACTCAACTGTTAAACTGTGATCGACAACACTGACAGAGTGTTCCAATTGGTAGCCAAGGATTTAATTTCGGACAGCATCACATGAATCAGATAACCTGCAGGTAAAATCATACCTTCACACAGTCCGTCATCCCTGCTCACACTGCAACATTAACCATAGGTATAATTGAACAGACATGTCGCTCGTCAACTCACAAGTCTATAATGTTGAATGTGGAAGGCAAGGGGAAACCACCACATTATCTTCCCAAGATTTCATGGCGGCACACATTTCAGAAATAGTGAACGACGTTAATGGCTGTCTTAGGACATCCTCGTCCGGTAGGGACAGTCATGAGCCACATGTGACACCAGACCGTCATCCAGCTACTGATGGCAAAACTAAAACTATAACTAAACTAAATAAATTTAGAGTGGAACGTGGAATGTTAGGACATTAAATGAGCTAGGGAAGTTAAACAATGTTTTAAGATAAAAGGAAAACATGAAGGCATAAGTGAGATGAGATGGAAGGGATCTGGCAAAATTATAACCGACAAACACACAATAATTTATTCTGGAGGGGACACACATGAAAAAGGTGTAGGAATAATATTTGATGAAAAAACAGCCAAATCTATGAATGGATACTGGTGTATTTCAGGTAGAGTTATAATGGTCAAAATCAAAGGCAAACCAATAGATATAAATATTATACAAGTATATGCAGGGGAAGACCTAGAAGCAAGTACCTGGATGGCTTGGCCTTGTGGCATGGTCAAGACAGAAACACGGAACTGATCCACGACTCTGGTGATCGAGTGAGATGGCAGAACATGACCGCCCACGCTTACTGGCATGGCACATGATGGATGGATGGATGGGCAAGTATATGCACCAACAACAAGCAGTAGTGAGAAAAATACAACACTTTTACGATGAAATAGAAATCGCAATAGCTCAAATTGGATCACAAGAGATAAAAATAATACTGGGAGATTTTAATGCAAAAGTAGGAAAGGGAAAAATAGAGGATATAGTGGGGAATTACGGTTTAGGTACAAGAAATGAACGAGGAGAGAAACTAATAGAATGGGCAAATATTAATGGTATGATAATTGGAAACACATGATTTAAACACCATAAAATACGACTATACACATGGAAAAGCCCTGATATGAAAATACGCAACCAAATTGACTACATACTAATTAATAAAAGATTTAGAAATGCATTAATTAATGTAAAGACAATGCCTGGTGCTGACGGTAATAGTGATCATGTACCACTATGTGGACAAATAAAAGTAAGATTGAAGAGAGGGGAAAAAATGGTCAAGAACCTGAAACTTAATAAAGAGGTTCTGAAAGTAGATAAAGAAATTCAAGAACAATACAGAGTGACTGTGAAAAAAAGGTACAATGCAATAGCTAAAATACAGAGTATAAATGATCAATGGGAAATGTTAAGGGACTCCATTAGAAATATTACCGGAGAGAAGCCAAAAAGCTAAGAAAAAATGGATGAATGAAGAAATCTTAATGCTGATGGACAAAAGGAAACAGAATAAAAATGACAAACAAGAGTATGCTAAGATAAATAAAGAAATAAGAGATAAATGTGTGAAGGCAAAAGAAAGTTGGTTAAACGAGCAATGCAAGCAAATTGAATTAAATTCCATTAAAGATCAAAACAGTATGCACAGACAAATCAGTGAGCACACAGGAAGAAAAATAAGAATGAATACAGGGTGTTTGAAATCAAAAACAGGAAAGATATTATTGGAGGAAGGTGCTATAATGAAGAGGTCGAATGAGTATATAAGAGAATTATATAATGGAGAAAGGGAAGAATTAACAGAAGAAAGTAACTTAGAAGGCCTACCTATTCTAAAAGAAGAAGTTGCTGACGCTTTGAAACATATGAAGAAAGGAAAAACGGCTGGGCCAGATGAAATCACAGTAGAAGAATTAGAAGTATTGGGAGAATTTGGGGTAGATATATTAACCAAAATGCTAAATGATATTTACAGCAGTTGATATTTACCGAGCGATATGGTAAAATTTGTATTTATAGCAATACCAAAGAGACCAGGAGCAATTGAATGTGAAGATTTTCGTACAATTAACCTCATAAACCATGTCACTAAGCTTCTACTCAGAATTATAATGAGAAGAACAAGAAAGAAAATAAAATAGAAATTAGTGAAGAACAGTATGGTTTTATGGAAGGAAAGGGTGCAAACAATGCAATATATATATTACGAACACTAATAGAAAGGTCAATAGAGAAACAGAGGGACATATATTTATGCTGCATAGATTATACTAAGGCATTTGATAAAGTAAAACATGATGAGCTGATTAAAATGTTGGAAGATATCAACATTGATGGGAAAGATTTAAGAATAATAAAGAATATATAACTGGAACCAAGTAGCAGCAATTAAAATGGGAAATAAAGAGGGTAGTTACTGACAGATAAAGCTAGGAGTACGACAGGGGTGTGTCTTGTCATCCGATCTCTTCTCCCTATATAGCGAAGTAATAATGACAGAGATCAAAGAGAAGCCAGGAATACTAATCGGAGGATATAATATAAACAATATACGCTATGCAGATGACACAGTATTGATGGCGGATAATGCAACAGGCCTACAACAATTATTGGACATTGTAGTATCAGAGAGTGCACAGGAAGGACTCTCCTTGAATATCAAGAAAACGGTAACAATGGTGATATCAAAGAAAATGTTGACAACAAAATGTGACATAGTAATAGAATGGGAAATTCTCAACCAATTGGATAATTTTAAATACCTAGGGGCATTTATAAATTGGATGGAAGATGTACAACAGAGATTAAGAGCAGAATAGGGCAGGCAAAACCCGCATTTCAGAAAATCAAGAGTATCTTATGCAATAAGTCGCTATCAATGAATGTAAGAAAGAGAGTGCTAAAATGCTATATAGAACCAGTTTTGCTGTATGGCAGCGAATCTTGGAATGTAAATGAACAAATCAGGAAGAACTTAGAAGCAACAGAGATGTGGTTTTTAAGACGAATGTTGCGAATTCCTCGGACTGCCGGAGTAACTAACAACGATTGGGCTGAAAGAGGCTAATGAAACTAAAACACTATATGCTGTTTGTCCATCAAGAATGATGATGACCATTCATTTCATCCAGTGGGGTTGAAGGTGTGGAGCCGTGGGTTCTAAGATGGCTGATAAGGCCTATTTTGGCTCGAAATGTTCTTTGACAATGTGGGCAAGGAATGCTTGACGTTTCTGGAGGAGGATTTCCTGCAGTAGTTTTTCTGTCCTGCCTTTTCTTCACAGCTCTTGCAGTCCTGGTTGCCTCACATATGACTGCACCCTTGCGTAATGATGCACGTCACGAATTTCGGTCTCTGGCTGCAGCCTCCCAGGTGTCATGATGAATTCCAAAAGCCTTCAGTGAAATTTTCAGAGTGTCTTTAAAGCGTTTCCTCTGGCCACCTTGGGAGCGTTTACCACAACGCAGTTCGCTGTAAAAAATTCGTTTAGGGAGCCTGTGATCTGGCATGCGAGTCAAGTGACCAGCCCAGCGAATCTGATTCTTCATCAGTAGAGTGTGGATACTGGGAATGGACGCTCTTTCTAGGACTTCAGTGTCTGGAATCTTGTCTTGCCATTTAATCTTCAGTAGCTTCCTTAGGCAGACTGTGTGGAAGTGGTTTAATTTCCTAGCGTGTCGCTGATAAACAGTCCAGGTTTCACAAGCATATAGCAGTGTGGATAATACAACTGCTTTGTAGACTTTTAGCTTTGTTTGCAGGCTTATTCCAGTTCTGTCCCATACATTCTTGTACAGTCTGCCAAAGGCTGCACTGGCCTTGGAGATTCTTGCATTCACTTCGTCATCAATTGTGGCAGCTTGTGACACAGTGCTGCCAAGATAGGTGAATTTGTCCACAACACTTAGTCTATGATCATTCACTTTGATATTCGGCACAGTGTGATTATTCCCTGGAGCTGGCTGGTACATAACTACAGTCTTCTCCAAGTTGATATTGAGCCCAAAGTTGGCACAGGCATGTGAGAAAGCTGAAACATTATGTTGCATGTTCGCCTCTGAGTTGGCGTACAGAGCGCAATCATCAGCAAACAGGAGCTCTCTGACGGTGTCGCTGTTAATTTTGGTTTTAACTTTCAGCCTTCTGAGATTGAATAACTTTCCATCCATACGGTAGTTGATGTCTATTCCAATGTCATCGTTCTCGAAGGCATTCATCAACATGGCTGAAAACATGAGGCTGAACAGTGTTGGTGCCAGGACACATCCTTGCTTCACTCCATTGGTGACAGGAAAGGGTTCAGACAGTTCACCATTTTCATGTACTCTTGCCTGCATGCCGTCATGAAATAGCCGCACTATTTGGACAGCCATATCTTGCCATAATCTTCCACAATCCTTCTCTGCTGACTGTATAAAAATCCTTGGTAAGGTCAATGAAAGTGGAGAACATTTCGCAGTTCTGTTCCTGACATTTCTCTTGCAGCTGCCTTGCAGCGAAAATCATGTCAACAGTTCCACGTTCTTTTCTGAAGCCACATTGACTCTCAGGAAGAAGACCTTGATCGAGATGGGCTGTGAGGCGATTGAGAAGAATTCTGGCGAGTATCTTCCCTGCAATTGAAAGCAAGGAGATACCTCGGTGGTTGTCACAGGATTGGCGGTTTCCTTTACGTTTGTAAAGGTGGACTATTGACGCGTCCTTGAAATCTTGTGGCATGGTCTCATTCACCCATATGTTTGTAAAGACTTGATGAAGCTGCTCTGTTAGGATCGGCCCACCTGCCTTGTATATCTCTGCTGGGATGGAGTCAGAACCAGGTGCCTTGCCGCTAGAGAGTTGCTGGATGGCTTTGTTTACTTCCACTATGGTTGGCAGGTCATCAAGTGTCTCATTGGTGGGAACTTGAGGAGGACAGTTGATGGTTTCATCATCGAAGAAGGAAGTTGCATTTAAGATTTTGCTGAAATGCTCTGCCCAGCGTTGAAGGATTTCTTTCTTATCGGTGACCAATGTTCCCCCATCTGCACTGAGGAGGGGAACTATGCCTGGTGATGTAGGACCATAGACTGCTTTCAGTGAGTCTTAGAAGTTTTTCATATCATGTCTGTCAGCAAAGCCCTGAATTTCATCAGCTTTGCTGCTCAGCCAGGAGTCCCGCATATGCCGAAGTTTCTGCTGCACTACTCTCTGAATGTTCTTGAACGCATCTTTTTTTTATGTTGACTTTGGGTCATTCAAATGTGCCTTGAGGAGAAGATGTTTCTCGGCCAGCAATTGGTTGATGTCTTCGGAATGTTCATCAAACCAGTCTTTATGCTTTCGGGGGGCTGGACCCAGGATTTCCATAGCAGTGTTGTAAATTATGTCCTTTAGGGATCTCCATTCTGTTTCTGTATCCTGTTTAGCTGCAGCATTGGGCTTGAGGTGGTCTTCCAGCATATTTTCAAACGACTGCTGCATTTTCTTGCTGTTTAGGCGGGTGACATTTAGCTTTTTTTCATTTTCGCCCCTTGAGGACGCCGTGGTGGCCTGATGTGAATGTTTATTTTCTAGACAATGAGACGATAGTCTGTCCAACATTAGGCACCACACATGGATTTTGTCACTCGAACGTCTTGTCTGTCACTCCTCCTGACGATGACATAGTCAATGAGGTGCCAGTGTTTCGAGCGAGGGTGCATCCAGGATGTCCTATTTCTCGTGGGGAGACGGAAAATTGTGTTCGTAATCAGGAGATCATGTTCGGCACATGTCTGAAGGAGGCGGAGTCCATTGCTGTTACAATTTCCGACTCCATGCTTTCCAATAATGCCACTCCAAGAGGTGGTGTCCGTGCCTACTCTGGCATTGAAATCCCCAAGGAGTATAAGTTTGTCTCCTTTGGGAACAGATGTTAATACATTGTGCAGGTCCTCATAGAACTTGTTCTTGACATCATCTTCGTTGGTCATAGTTGGTGCGTAGATACTCACAATGGTTGTATGCTTCCTTCCATTCAGCAGAGGCAACTTCATGGTCATTAGCCTGTAGTTTATAGCCTTTGGGAATCCAGCTAGAACACTATATACAACAATAAGAAAGAGACAGACATATTTCTTTGGTCATGTGATGAGAAGAGAGACATTGGAGAACATCGTGACAACTGGAATGATCGAGGCGAAGAGAGGCAGAGGCAGACCAAGAGAAATGATGCTGGACGGATTGAGACGGTGGCATAGAGGATTATCATCAGAAAAGCTGATCCAGAGCACCAACGACCGAGATCGGTGGAGAGCCATGAACGCCTACGCCAGCCGGCAGGGCACTTGATGATGATGATACTTCGCCACGGCAGATACCTTCGGTAAAAATACCCGGCGCCACTATGGAAGCATGTAATTCCACGTCATCATTTTAAATTACGTTTTATTTTATCTTCCTTGTCTTCGACTCTTTATTTTCCCATACTAAAGCAATATGACTAGTGGTGTTATTTTAACTTCACCTCTGAGGCATATAGGAAAAAGGCGATAGGCACTCAGTACGATAAATCAAATACCAGGAACTTCCGCCCGTTTCATAACACGGACACCACGCAAAGGAACAAAGACGGTTTCCCGATACTCGCACCTCGTCCTTGTTAGATAAACCCCAAAAAGAGCTTAAACTCTACGAAAAGGTTGAGGTGAGTGAAATAAATAGTAGATAAGCTTTATACTTTATATATATTGAAAGTGTAGATAGAATTATATTCCTACAAGTTACAACACTAGTGAAGTGACTAGTAGTTGTAGCTATTTTGGTCAATATTTAAAAATTGGGTTTTTACTTATGAAATCATACCAGTTAGATAGAGCTTGACAAGACGAATCCAGCGGTATCTCAACGAAGACTGTACGTTGATTCTAAGCGGAGTTATGAATTTTCTGGTGACGTAATTTAATACCAGGAAGTCCAATGAAGAATTAACTGATAAGTCAGGATTTATCGCGTCCCTAAGATTGGAAGCTGAGAAATTCTGCCTTCTATTACCGTGGCTTGTTTATTTGTAAACGGACATCGTTGTGCCATATATCATTGCGTTCGGGGCGGCGAGGCCTAACTTGACGTATTTTTCTTTTTTTCGATAGGATGTGCCGTGACCTAATTACCAATTTAAAATGGCCGCCAATTGTTTATTATTTGCCTTCTATTACCGTGGCTTGTTTATTTTTAAACGGACAACGTTGTGCCATATATCATTGCGTCCGGGGCGGCAAGGCCTACCTTGACGTATTTTTCTTTTTTTCGATAGGATTTGCCGTGACCTAATTCATAATTTAAAATGGCCGCCCTTGTTATTTGTAAACGGACAATGTTGTGCCATGTATCATTGCGTCCGGGGCTGCGAGGCCTACCTTGACGTATTTTTCTTTTTTTCGATAGGATTTGCCGTGACCTAATTAATAATTTAAAATGGCCGCCCTTGTTATTTGTAAACGGACAATGTTGTGCTATATATCATTGCGTCCGGGGCTGCGAGGCCTACCTTGACGTATTTTTCTTTTTTTCGATAGGATTTGCCGTGACCTAATTAATAATTTAAAATGGCCGCCCTTGTTATTTGTAAACGGACAATGTTGTGCCATGTATCATTGCGTCCGGGGCTGCGAGGCCTACCTTGACGTATTTTTCTTTTTTTCGATAGGATTTGCCGTGACCTAATTAATAATTTAAAATGGCTTCAAAGCTTGTCTACCTCCAAACAAAATTAAAATGTACTTACATTTCCATGATCTGGCTGTTCGCTTCTACCTGTTGCAGGTCTTGGATGTTTACTTGGCCGTTCAATGAGTCTTCTCTGATGATGGTCTACGCAGGGTCTCCCTTGAACTGAAAAATATAAATCATAAATTACCCTAGAAATATATATATATATATATAAATATATATATATATATATATATATATATATATATATATATATATATATATATATATAGCACAATACACAAGAATATTGAATATTGGTGTGAACCTAAGGCCTATCCACGTCAATATGGAAGCACTATACTCGAGTTTCGCCCTCGTTTGAGCTCGTCAGTAGTGCATATCCCTGACCGGATCCGGAAACAGTCCTGGATCACGCGTGTGAAGCGGGCGTGTAACCACGCGGCACACACTGGACACACCAAATTATCACAACAGAATATCACAACGCTACCCATCATAGGCTATGCTCAAGATTGAGTAGCTACGATGGGTAGCGTTGTGATGTTCTGTTGTGATAATTTGGTGTGTCCAGTGTGTGCCGCGTGGTTACACACCCGCTTCACACGCGTGATCCGGGACTGTTTCCGGATCCAGGTCAGGATATGCACTACTGACGAACTCAAACGAGGGCAAAACACAAGAATATAAAAAATAACACAAAGTAATCCTGTTATAATAGTGTGACATTACAGGTTAGGCACGTGATCGTACAGGACACAAGTCTTCGCGTTGTTAGAAACATACTTTATTAGCCGAATCGTTCTATTTCAGCCCACATGATGGAGACTCCCTTCTTGGTGTTGACATCTCTTCTCGCTGGCCCCAAGTGACGTGTGTGTTTTCCTAGATACCCTTCTTCATTCGTGCACACACGTTCACTATGGTTTTCCCCCTAGTCAAGGAATGCGCAGCATTCCTTAACTCTTTACTCCTAACCTAATTCCCTCACTGTTACAATGCCTCCCCTTCTTCAAAGAGAATTTTTCCTTGAAAAAATCTCAACCCCAACTTTTAAATAGTTAACTTTACATCTCTATTCTACAATAACAACAATTCCATATATTTCCTAACTCAATTCTCCTATCTCCTCATAGCCAATTGCTAACCAGAGACAATAATATCGAAACTCTCTACAAAACTCGTTATAAAGTTCTCTAGAAAACTTTCTACAAAACTCTCCATAAAATTCCCCACAATACAAAAGTCTCCATAAGCGAACCGCTTTTAACTTTAAAATGTCAATCTAAATTATGATTGACAAAACTGAAGATATTCCCCTTATCCTTTATTTCCCCCTTATTCACATTCTCACACTCTCAGTATTCTAGGATAGACAGAAAAAAATAGCTAGATTAGATTTGGGTAGGTGCGCACCTGAAAATAATAAAAGTAAGGAAAAAGTAAGAAAGTAAGAAGTAATCACCTTTCTCTTCCCATACATTCTCAAAACTTTATCAAAAAATAAAGTTTCAAAATTTATCTTCAGTTTCCGTCAATAATAATTGTTATTATCAAAAAAATATGTTAATCCAAAACTGCTAGCCTTTGTATTATTCAGCTCATCAATTTCCCGTTTACCATTCCTTCAACAACAAAAAACTTCCTAACTATTATTATACTGTTAAGTACAGTCTTCTTCTTCCAATATGCAGTTATTTAAATGCCAAAACTCAACCTGGCATTCCCCCCCCATATTCTCCCATTAAACGCTGTTCAACCCAGCTCCTATTATAAACCTTGTATATACATTGCATACCCCACATGTAATAACAACATACCCCTCCATTACTACATATAGAGTCACTTCACTAACCACTACTTTAATTCATCTTCTAACTGAACTTCAAAGTAATAATCATTTTAAACACACTTAGGGTAACTCAATCAAACCAAAACATCGTAAAAATAACCATCTAAGATAACTTATTTTTCACATTTCATAAAACACAATTGAAGTCCCAACAATTGAGCAAACCATTTCAATCCCCACACATTAATCAATGTACACATACATTATAAATTTCAAGACCATATTCTGAGTACCCAATAATAATTTTCCGACGTGTCCAACTTCTTCTTCTATCCGCCATCTGCAGAACCTTGTATCACTCTATTCATCTATCTCTTCTCCATTTCTTTAATAACCTCAAATTTTTTTCTATAATTGCAATATCTACATCAATGTCGCTATCCTCTCGAGGAGAGCTATCTTCTTTCATATCAGCTTCTTCATCAGTTTCTGACTTTTCATCCATCTCTTGTTCCCCATCTGTATATCCATTACTAGCAACCGCTAATCTCTTCCTTTCTAAATCCAATCTAATTTTCCTGTCTTGCCGTCTCAACAAATTTTCAAATAGTGGCATCTCTTCCTCACTCGAAGAATTCGCTCTAAGTTTCCTTTGCCTCTTAATTTCTTTTTCTTTCTGTCTATCTAACTTTCTTTTTACTGCCTGTCTTGTATTCATAAATGGAGGTTCAATATTTTCCCTGACTGACTCTTCACTAATATAATCGTCATACACGTTATTTTCCTCTGTCATGACTGTTTTTGGTACCGTTTCTTCTTGTTCAGCTGTAGTAGATGCTGTTGTTACTTGTTTTCCATTCTCTATAGGTATTGGATATACCGATTGTCTGACAATCTGTCCACCTGACAATATTTCTTCGGAACAATAATTATTATTATTATTCTCTGCATTCCTTTCCTCATTATCCCGCCTTAAGTGTTCTACATGTGAACGTGCAACATGCCCTGAAATTTGATTCTTAATAGTATACGACACTGGACCTTTTTTTTCTAAAATATAGTATCCCGGGACCCAATGAGCATCAAACTTAGAGTTTTTTCTATGTTTTTTATAATATACCCTATCACCTACGTTAAACTCTTGTAAGTGTGCATTTTTATTTGCGTATTTCTTCTGTCTTTCTCTAGCCTTAATTATATTATTTCTTAAACGTACATGTGCTTTATGCATCTCTTGCAACCTTGTTTCTTGAAAATCTTCCCCCAGATATTTTCTCCTAGGCTTTAATAAATTATCAATTGGCAATATTGGTTCTCTTCCATGTACTAAGTAAAATGGTGAGAAACCTGTTCCTTCATTTTCGTGTGTACGTATCGCCGCTAATGCTATCCCCAAATAAAGATCCCAATCCATATCGTGTTCTTCTACATTTTTCGCTAGAATATTGTATAGTGTTCTGTGTTGTCTCTCATTTTTAGCATTAGAAGTTGGTCTGTAATATGAAGTCCTAATGTGTTTTATATTCCAATCTTTTACCAATTTCTCAAACTTTTTATTTACAAACTCTTTCCCATTGTCTGTAAGTATTATTTGTGGACACCCAAACCTTGGTATAAATTCTTGTAAAAGCATATTTATAACTGAATCAGCACTCTTGTCTGGAATTGGATACACTTCTGGCCAAAGACTATATGAATCAACTATATGTAGTAGGTATACATTTCCCGATAATGTTTTTGGATGAGGACCTGAAATATCCAAACTTACTTTCTGCATTGGAAATTGAGGAATATCGGTATCTTGTAAAGGACATTTAATTATCTTCATGTTTCTTAACCTACACTTTTCACATGCTTCAACATATTCATATACGCTTTTGAATAAATTCGGCCAATAATATTTACTGCTAATAGCCTTCACTAACTTATCTCGTCCAAAATGACCATTATTATCGTGGTATGCCTTTAAGACTTCTTGTTCTAAATGTTTCGGAATATATTTTCTTACTCCTTCACCTTTTTCACTGATATAATATAATTGATTGTCTTCTTGTAACTCTACAAACTTTCTTTTAAAACTATTTTCCCCTGTTTCTTTCAATTTCTTTTTTATCTGTACTACTTTTGGATCTAATTCTTGTTCTGTTTTCATATCAAACTGTTCTAAATGTGGGTCTTCTGTTCTAGATTCCGACTCTTGCTCCGATGGTAAACTCTCAAATTCTTCCCTATTTATTATGGCAGAATCTAATATATTTACTTGCCAGTTTCGATCGTCTACCTCTGGTTCAACTTCATCTTCCGTGTTTCCTGATGACTGTGGGTACGGGATTCTAGACAAAAGATCGGCGCACGTATTATGTTTCCCTGACACATATTCAACCTTAGCATTGTACCCTTGTAAATTCAATGCCCACGTTTGTATTTTCCTATTTTGTATTGGTGCTTCTAATATCGACTTTAATGGCATGTGGTCAGTTCTAATAATGAAATTGGCGTTATGTAAGTAGTAATTTAATTTTTGCAGCGCGTAGTGTATAGCATATGCTTCCTTCTCAATAATCGGCCATTTGCGTTGAGTTCTGCTGAGTTTATGCGACAAGAAATAGATTGGTCTTTCATTTTTAACCCCTGGTATTCCAGATTCTTCTCCTTCATATGGTTGAACCAAACATGCTCCTATTGCGTTGTCTGAAGCATCTGTGTATAGTATTAGCTGTTTATTCAGGTCTGGATGTGTCAATAATGGTACCACCGTTAAGCTATCTTTTAAAAGTTCAAACGCTTTTTGACACTCATCATCCCACTTAAATCTAGCGTATTTTCCCGTTAAATTCGTAATAGGTATTGCTATCCTTGAAAAGGCTGGTACAAACCGCCTATAATACGCACACGTTCCTATAAAAGCCCGCACTTCCTTAACGTTAGTGGGAGGAGGTAACTCTTTAATAACCTTTATCTTTTCCTGGTCTGGTTTAATACCTTCCCTATTTATTATATAGCCTAAATATTTTGTTTCTGTCTTTAAAAACTGGCACTTACTAAGCTTTAATTTAACGTCATGCCTTCTTAATCTGTCAAATACTAGTCTAACATGTTTTAAATGATTCTCTACATCTCCTTTCGTAAAAATCAATACGTCATCAATATATGCTAGGGCAAAACTTTGCATACCGTCTAGTACTTCATTTATTAAGAACATATAGTGAGACGGTGCATTTTTCAGACCGAATGGCATACGTAAAAATTCGTACGAACCCATATGAGTACAAAAGGCACTTTTCTTTTGCGCGTCTACCGACATCGGAATACACCAAAATCCTGCCCTTGCGTCCAGCGTTGTGAAATATGTAGAGCCATTAAGCAGCCCCAAAATATCATCAATTACTGGCAGTGGGTACGCTACATTCTTAGTAATTTTATTTAACGCCCTGTAGTCACAACAGAACCTGTTCGAACCATCAGACTTGGCCACAATTACCACCGGAGATGACCATTCTGATTTTGATCTTGTTATTATGCCTGCTTTCAACATATCTTCTATTGCCTTTTCTACGATTTCTCTATTTCTTAATGGAGTTCTGTATGGTTTTAAACTAATTGGTGGATGATCTCCCGTGTCTATTTCCATCGTAACTGTTTGTGTCTTACCCAATTCTAAATCATTTATCGCAAACACATCTTGATTTTGCTTTATAAGTTGTTCTAACACTTCCTTATTTTCTGGCGAAGTTTTTAATTGTGCTAACAATTCTTTTTCTCTTGTTACTTTGTCTAGTGAATGTATTTGTGCTGTATTTCTTCTAGATGGATGGATCAATTCATCCATTCTTACGTTCCCTTTTCTTCTGTATCCGCGTCTATTATTACTTCTTTCATTAGAGGTTTCTGAATAACTTATGCCTGCCATATTTACTCTATCTGTTGCCAATATGTCACTAACGTTATGTTCTAGCTTAGCTATTACACATCCTCTGTATAATTTAATTTCTCTACCTGTGTTATTAATAACCATTACTGGAAATGTTAAACTTTTATCTAATTCTATTATTCCATCCGGAACTTCTAAACCTGGCTCATCAATTATTTCATTTTGCAATTCCGTGATTCTGACTATGTTTCCTGCTACATAATACGGGTTTCTCTTCAGTCTTGCTTGTATCAAATTAACTGACTGTGGTTTTAAATTCATGGTCGTTTTGACTCTAACTAGTGTCGACACATGCATATCTTCTTCTAGATCTACGTAAACATCTTGGAATTTTAATTTATGCAAATCAAATAAAAGTCTCACCCCATTTTTCAATAAAAAATCTCGTCCCAATATCATATTTCTATTTAAATCTTTAACCACATGGAACATATGCCTGACATTTATCCCTCCTAATTTCAAATTTATCATCGTTTGTCCTAACACTTCTAATTTTTGTCCCGTTACCGAATGAAGATTCTCCTGAATTCTAAATATTTTACAATTTTTTAACATTCGATATAAAAATGCTTCTTTAATCACGCTAACTTGTGCTCCCGAATCAACTAATGTTCTAACTTTATATTTTCCTATCTGTACTATACATGAGCTAGGATCTACCATATTTAATGACAATTGTTTTACCTCGGCTTGTTTTTTATTTCTAAATGTTCTATTATACTCATCCTTTGGGTTTTTAATATATTGATGCCCTTTTTGGATCTTACTATCTTCCCTCCTACTGCCGATCCTATTCAGTAAGCGGGATGCCAATTTCCCTGATTTCCTGACCTTCTAAAATTTCTCTGTATTTCTCCAGAATTCCAATTTGCTGGTCTGCCATTTGCAATTCTATTCTGTATACTCGTCTGAACACCTCTACTATTTTGCGTATTCGATGGGCCACTTCTGTTACCACAAAAGCGAAAAATGTGCCCACGTTGGTGACATCCCCAACAAACCACATTCGAGTTATTTGTGTTACCTTCCATGTTTCTTACAGTATTTCTCACTTGTCCTCTTCTATCTTGATTATATACATTCTCGTTTCTTTGCACCATCTGTATTTCTCCTCGTCTTCCTCTCCATCCATGTCTATACTGTCCTATTTCCATAGGTTCTTCAATTCTATCTTCCGAACTACTACCTAACTCTCGTCCTACCCTTAACCTAAACCTCCTCCTCAAGCTTTCCTCTTGTATAGCGATATCTACCGCTTGTGACAATCTTGCAGGATTCTCTCTTAATAATTTAAATTTCAATCCATCTGACCTAATCCCATCAACAAAAATCCCTACTAACATCCGTTCCACTTCTTCTGCTCGTACATTCTGTCCTAAAAATGACTCTTCAGCTAAATTGATTAACCTGTCACTGTATAACTGAACACTTTCTGTGCTGTTTTGTCTAGTCTGTCGCAATACTGAGAATGCGTGTTGTGGATCAGTAATTTCAGCATATTTTCTTGCGAGATCATCTTTAAATTCTTCCCAGGTTTCACCTCCTGCTGCTTCTAACTTTCTTCTAATGTGGTCAGAAACTGGACTTGTACTTGTTCTGTATGCCAAATTCTTTTTCTCTCCATCTGTAGCGTTTACTAAATATGCATGTTTCTCAATAGAAATAATCCATTTCTTAAACTGATTTGCTTGACCACTAAATCTTTCAACATCAGTGCTTATATTTTGTTGTCTTAACACTGCATCCAACCTTGATATTGCCCCGCCAACTCCAGTCATTACCTGTGAAAAATCTTGGGATTCCATCCTAAAATTTATAATTATCAAGCAATATACAAATATTTCAAACAATATTAATTTCAAACCCTGCAACAATACATAATCTGTTAATTACTCTAATATTATCTAATTATCTTAACTAAAGCCTCCAATCGAAGATCCTGACGAAGAAATATTCCTGTTTCAATCCTGAATTCTGACAAAAGAATTTAAATGACCTCCTGATTCAGAATTACCTACACCACATAAAAAAGGACTCTAATCAAGCTCATTGAAATGAGCAGAACAAAGAAGAGCCTCTGGATTTCTTTCCTTAATAATTCAATCGAAGTCGAAGTCAGTTCTTTCCAATTATTTCCTGACGTTGATTATGCTCGATATCAGGCTCGCAACAAGACTGTTTGATTACTTGCTCGATTACTGTAGATTCCCTTCAAGTAAGGTCACCTTCACGCAAGCGACAACTGCTCACGACTTCAGCAAAAAAAACTCACTTTCCAACAGCAATCTGTGATTTTCATATATATATTTCAGCGCAAACGTAATCCAGTCAACAACAATTGGACTTAAAGCTGACGCTATCCAGTCTCTTATTTTCATGTGGGACTCTCGCCATGGTCAGTTTAAATTACTTTATCCAAACCCCGAGTTGAGACAAGTTTCATTTATGCCTTCCTTTAATTGAAGTGACTGTAGAGAGTATTGCAGATCTTGATTTCATAATTATGGAATTTGCACCATAACCTTGACTTCACCTTCAACAGTCCCACGGGTTAAAACTCATAATTTGTACTGATTTTTGATGCAGAACGGCATTACTTGATCTCAATATACCATTTTGCGTTGGTCAGTTCTCCAGTTAATTTCATAATTATGTAATAACATCAGTCTTTCAAAAAAAATAAGTTTATCAATCAAACCTTTTTTTAGCGCTGTCCTTGAAAATGGATCTCCTTCTTAACCAGGAATCCAGTGAGAACCCAGAACAGCTACCAACAGTCGGCTTTCATCTGTTGCGTTTCTCAATATTTACTTCTCCAGACACCCCAGACATAACCATCTTCTATGGCGGTACTCTCTCTCTCCGCGACCTCCCATGTTTCATAAATTCACGGCACCAAATCAACCTGTTATAATAGTGTGACATTACAGGTTAGGCACGTGATCGTACAGGACACAAGTCTTCGCGTTGTTAGAAACATACTTTATTAGCCGAATCGTTCTATTTCAGCCCACATGATGGAGACTCCCTTCTTGGTGTTGACATCTCTTCTCGCTGGCCCCAAGTGACGTGTGTGTTTTCCTAGATACACTTCTTCATTCGTGCACACACGTTCACTATGGTTTTCCCCCTAGTCAAGGAATGCGCAGCATTCCTTAACTCTTTACTCCTAACCTAATTCCCTCACTGTTACACCAGCTTTACAGAAAAAAATTATGAAACGAACAGGACGTTGCTGCGAATACCTTCATCTACAAACAAATACATACACAAAACACAACATATAACCATGGAGAAGACTACAGTGACTACATTAAGGCATAAGAATGGAATGAGAAGGATAGGAAGCTGAAAAAAATGGGAGCAATGAAGAGAAAATGCAAATTGGACAAGTGTTTTGCTTATCCTCAGAATCCCAATGCATTGCGTTATTGGGGTTGTATAAGATCAGACCACCGGTAATCCACAAAATATGGGTTGGCACAGCAAGATTATTATACTGTGTGGCACTGATGTGTAACACTCAGGTTTTCTCTTGCACGGATGATGGATATACTGCAGTTGTGTCAACTGCAGCTTCTCTCGTTGCTGCTCAGTGCAAGACATAAAGAACAGATAGGTGTGAATGAGAGCCAGCACGGATGATGGATATACTGCAGTTGTGTCAACTGCAGCTTCTCTCGTTGCTGCTCAGTGCAAGACATAAAGAACAGATAGGTGTGAATGAGAGCCAGCACGGATGATGGATATACTGCAGTTGTGTCAACTGCAGCTTCTCTCATTGCTGCTCAGTGCAAGACATAAAGAACAGATAGGTGTGAATGAGAGCCAGCACGGATGATGGATATACTGCAGTTGTGTCAACTGCAGCTTCTCTCGTTGCTGCTCAGTGCAAGACATAAAGAACAGATAGGTGTGAATGAGAGCCAGCACGGATGATGGATATACTGCAGTTGTGTCAACTGCAGCTTCTCTCGTTGCTGCTCAGTGCAAGACATAAAGAACAGATAGGTGTGAATGAGAGCCAGCACGGATGATGGATATACTGCAGTTGTGTCAACTGCAGCTTCTCTCGTTGCTGCTCAGTGCAAGACATAAAGAACAGATAGGTGTGAATGAGAGCCAGCACGGATGATGGATATACTGCAGTTGTGTCAACTGCAGCTTCTCTCGTTGCTGCTCAGTGCAAGACATAAAGAACAGCACGGATGATTGTTATACCATCATACCCAGGTGCAAACATCATTGCTCTTTAATATTCGTTCACTTTGGCCAACCCATCCACTGAAACAACCCACTCATGGTTTGTACGGACATCCACCTGATCACTTCTTCTTAGCCTTCACTCTCAGACCACCTTCACAAAATAAGAGACACTCATGTTAGTATCTCAGCCTGGGATTCAGAGATAAGTAGCGAAATCTGTTTGTAAATTTGCATTTTCTCTTCATTGCTGTCATTTCTTCACCCTTTTATTCTTCTCATTCCATTTTTATGCCTTAATGTAGTCACTGGAAGGTCTTCTCCGTGATTATATGTTGTGTTTTGTGTAGGTATGTGTTCACTGATGAAGCTAATCAAAACGTCTGTAACTGTGTTTTTCATGATTCCTTTCTATAAGCTTCATTACTATGTTTAATTTTATATTTTTGAGATTTTCACAGTGCACACAAATATATAGAAACTCACAGCAGGAAGGTGTGCACCTGAATTGTTTCATCAGACTGACACATGCCACAATACACCAAGCTGTACTTACCTGTGAGACAGTGAAAACTTGACAACATACTTAATCTAAATACTAAATAAATATTGCTGCTTTATCATATCAAATGTGTAAAAGAAACAAGATAGACAGTAACAACATTACAAAAAAGATAAATCACCTATTGCAAAATCTACTAAAAAATTTATCACATTCATACTGAAGTATTCATCGGAAGGGATGTCAGCCTCTTTCCAAAACCAGAGGTCAAGCACTTTTTTATACTTACCTTTTTTTTGAGTGGTCATCACATCTCTGACCATTTCATAGTAGACACAGTTCTCACTTTCCAGCTGCCATACATGACGTAACAATATATCACATAAAGCACTGTCATTCTGCATAAAATTTTTCAGTCTTTCCTTGCACAAATCATCTAACTTCCTAAACATATCTAAGTCCAGTAATAAAGGGGTTAATCCTTTACTAGCAACTTCCAAGTTCAGCTCCTTTTGATAAGCGGCTCTTGTGAGTTTATCATGCTTCTCACATATAGCTGCATGAACAGCTTTCTCCCTCTCTGCCATTCTCTGTCTAACCCTAGGTGCCTGCCGAACAGCAAACTGGACAAGTTGGTGTTGCTTGTCCTTTGGACATAACTCCAGCCACTGCAAAGTTTTGTTTTGCACAGCCTTCAACTTGGCATCATTGAAACCAAGTGAGGCATGCGGAGCCCTCCGCATCAAGGCATCCATCATGCCTAGAGTCCGCTCAGCATGCATATTATGCATTGGAGCTGATTCTGTTGCTTCAATCATCTCATCGGATTCATTAATCTGAATACTACCATCACCTAACTGCCTGTTAAGAAGTATAATAAAGCTAGAAGTCAATGTTTTCACTGTCTCCAGGAACTGCTCCCTAGTGGCCATCTCCACGTGTGTGAGGTCTGGCTCCACATCCACCATCGGCTGCCCCAACACATTGACTGTGGTGCTGCACAGATCCTCTGGTGAAGCCAGTAAGCCCTTCAGTCTTTCTATGGCTGGCTGGAATTCTGTAGCCTGGAAGAAAAGAATGTTGTAGAGACACATGACATATTTGTAGTCAAGTACCAAACAGTTTACTGTATAAACAGATAGTCTCACAGCAAGATTTGTGCAGCAGACCGTGTTGTGTTGTGTTACAACGTACTGGTATAGGAGCCGGTCGTTCAGAAAGCAATGGCAAACTACTGAACGAACCACTTGCCTAGTACATCAACAACAGCTGAAGAATGCTTGTGTTGACTGCAACGTCCCGTAAGGGACACCCAAATTTAAAAAAAAATAAATTTGCATCAATTAAAATACAGACATGAAGTCAATGTGCTATCATATGACAATGGACATACTTGGCAAAGATATACACTTCGGATGATGACACACAGGTTTTTGCAGCTCTTTGGGATTGATTGATTGAAGAACCGACATCACAGCATGCTTTCTGAGTCAGTTGCAATTTGTGTGGATAAATCACACAAATGCCAATTTCACAAGCTGCCAAGCCTCACACCCTTATGTGTAACACATTTTAAAACAAATCTTGAATTAAAAGGCATTTAAATGTCACTTTTTATACTAATCATGTTAATACGTTGCATAAATTATTTCTTAACAATGCATAATACATACCCCAAGCCGATATCCAAGTTTTCCTCCATCATAGAAGAAGCTCATCCATGGCCCGGTAAGGTACTTTGAAAATAGTCCCATCACTTGGAGTTGCAGTTGGATGCTAGGATCAGTCAAGCCACTGAGAATCCTACTGCAGAGGTCTCTAGACTTTCTGGTTACCATAAAATTGATGAGGATGTCGCGATGACAGTAGATGACGGCTGCCATATGAAACATGACATGTAGGCGGTTGCCTACATATCGCAGGATAATGTTCGGTTTTATGCCATGTTTCTTTAGGTAGGTCATAAAATATGAGGGATCCCCAGAACCGTCTTTGAATCTGCAAAGAAAAAACATTGTAGACATTCAAGCATGTGTGATGTAGATCCACAATCTTGCATTTATTTATAACACACATGAAGTTGTAAGGTCAGTCAATCAGGTTGTTTTCTCGTGATGTCATTCAGCTGATATCCTATCAGCTGGCTTCATGGTCTAGGGTGCAGTTTGTGATCCTGATTACCCGTGTTTGAAACACAGCTGCACGCGATTTGCCGGCAGATCATGTTGCGTTGCTTTTTTTTACAAAATGGTATGGGTGCCAGTCATTCAGAAAGCAATGGCAAACTACTGAACATGACAAGACATCAACGACAGCAAAAATTTCCAATATGTAGTGCACCACCTTGTAAAGGATATAATACTAACTTTTCAGTAATTTTAACTTAATTTTATAAAATTTTTAAACTAATTTCTTAAAAATATGCTATAAAGTATGACACCTGTTATAATGTCTATTTCCCAAAGCAAGTGGTACCACATGTTAATATCCATAACTCCTATTCGTTTTAACAGACTACAGATACAAACTGTTATAGGTGGGTAAGCAATTGGAATGCAATAAAACATTAACATTAATGTTCATAGAGAAGCACTGTACCAATTACCTCAGTTTAGAAACTTGATGAATCAGCTGGGCAGAACGGCATCCTAAGGCTGGTTTCAGATCTGAAATGCGTCCTTGCTTAGCCAAATCCAGCTTATGGAGAGTAGTTCTTGCCGCAGTGGCCAGTCCATCCAAGGGGTGTACACTACACTTCAACTCAACGATATCACCCATCAATTTCGATAGTTCTCTGTGGACACAGTGGTTGACACTTGCCCTGTCACTCATGGTGGCTCGAAAGTTTTTGCAAACTGTTTCTTTCACCTCTGCGAAATCCAGGGCATATGCCTCACTATATGTCTGACAGACATCGGAAATTGCTTGGGTGATATGGTTGAGCAGCTGGTCTGTCGCACCACCTAAAAGAGAACTGACATTCAATGTTAGATCTTTGTCTGTACCTTCTGATGTGATCAAATGCACATGGACCTCATTTATGTGGGTTCCAGCCTTGGTAGTGGAGTCCCAGGCTAAAGTAGCACTTTTACAGTTATGCAGTGCATGACCCACCTGGACCTCCGAAAGTATGCCTATTTCTATGGCCATCTGTGCCACTGTACTAGCGCAGGGCAGATGTGAAAATGTCCTATTAAAAAAAGTATGGCCTATGCATCCTAACAAATGAGACACACTTGCCACACTCACATTATGTAATAAAAATTCATATATACAACGGCGGAACAGAACATCATATTGGCCATTTCTCTTGGTCTTGATGACCTTGCTTTCTTCTACTTTCTCTTCCAGCACGGCAATTTCATTCTCATAATGTGCTGATGTTTCTGCTGCACATTTTTCGACTTTCTTTCGTTCTCTTTCATGCAGTTCTTTCATTCTTTGTTTATCCTTTTTAACGTCATCAAGTCTCGCCTTGTGTAGGTCAACCTTTAGTCTGGCATCCACAACCATTCTAGACAACTGGTAATTGATTGCCAATACATTCTTATTTTCTTTCATGCTGCTATCTAAAGCTGTTTCTAGAACACTTACTCTATTCTTTAGATAATGGAGATCCAGCAATCTTTTCAAATTATCATCATGCTTTTCCTTTACATCCTTATATTTTAATCTCCAATGCATTGCTGACTGCATCTTCCTTTTAACTTTCTCATTTAGTCGTTTCACAGACAACTGTGATGTCTTCCTCTTGGGTGAAGCTTTGAGAAGCTCTTTCACCTGCTCACGCAAACATTTTATCTTCTTTGTCATGATTATAATAGTGCGTTGCTTGCGGACACAGTTGTCACAGTCTCTCTTTAGTCTCTTTGGTGACTGTCCACAGGAAACTGAAACAGAAGGTAATGAAGAAGAATGTGCTGATTGTGATATGCCTGATTGTAGCAGTGTATTTAATGGTGGTGTGCAGGTTGATTCTGGTTGCTGTGTTGGTGATGTATGTCCAGGCTGTGGCACAGTAGGTGTGACAGACAGTCTTGAATGTCAGAGGAAATGGTTCAAGAAAGAGTGTGACAAGTGATGGCCATTGTTTGGTTAAATGCTTTTTATGTTTCAGAATTAATTTGTTAAATATACGTATATTACTAGTAAGAGTACTTTCCTGTAATAGCTTGCCTGGTTCGTTGGCATGAACAAGACTCCTGACTTCTCTCATCACATCAGGTACAGCACGACCATCTACTATCAATAGCTTAGCGATGAAGCCTTTCAGGATAGGGTATCCAGCCAGAAACACTGACAAGTGTTCTGTGAGATGCATAGCGGTCCTCTTTGCCATCTTCAGTAGTCAATTCTAAAGACAAAAAGTGTATAATGTATTACATTCATGAATATGTATGTTACTGGAATTGATTTAATATATATGTGCAACGTGTAACATCATCTAGTTATTCTTCTAAATGTTCAGGAAATGTGGCCGTGATTGTCAAAGGTAAAAATAAAATTTATTCTGATACGATCATCTATTGTGGGATTAGATAATATTAATAATGTCTCCAACAAACTATCATAATGTAAATAAAACAGAAAATGAAAGATGCCAAATTAAATTAAAAGAGAAGACGTTACAATACAATTGAATTAACACAAAGGGTACAGAACACTAGTCTGAGTCACTAACTATGAATGAAACTTCTAATTCTAATCTCTTCTGTTTAATTTTACTAATTTTAATTTTAGTAATTAAACTGACGGTTCAAATTATAAAATAAACAAAGGACCACCTATAATAGTTAATATTAATATAAATATAATATAATAATATAATAGCATATTAATACTAATACTAATAGTATTACTATACTAATTACCTAATTACTATAGCGTGGGTATCACCGTAGATAGAATTTTGCGAAGTGCATGCGCTATTCAGAGGAGTCTATTCATTCTCAATACAATGTTGTTTGTCCATCAAGAATGATGATAACCATTCATTTCATCCAGTGGGGTTGAAGGTATGGAGTCGTGGGTTCTAAGATGGCTGATCTGGCTATGCTGCTTTGTTGTTTGCTAAAAAAAAAAATTTCCTATCGAAGGACGAATAGGGGGATGTTGCAACTCGGCACATTTATGTAAAATTTAACGGGGAACTCAAAAATGCAAAAAAAAAATTAACATTTCTTTATGCTACAAGGAGTTATGTGACAAATTACCTTACTAATCGTGAACAGAACAAAATAAAAATAAATTACAATCCTGACAAATCGTTTTCTCGGTGTAATAAATTCGCGCTTAGCTAGCAGACGCAATGCTAAATATATGAGAATAAGTTCCCCTTTCACCGTACACACTGCTTTCGCTTTTTTTGGGTCTCATAGCAGCACATGTCCAACCGCAAGTGATCGTTCGATGACGCAGGAAAAAGTTCGCAAAACTACACAAAAAAAAGTGAAGAGCTAAAAAAAAGGGCGATAATTCTGAAATAGCTAGTAGTTGTACAACTAAGTATAAACTATAAACCCTCTAATGGTCTCCACCTTGACGATGACGTGGTAGAGGTAGTCTAGTAGTAGCAATTTTTGTCAATATTTAAAAATTGGGTTTTTACTTATGAAATCATACCAGTTAGATAGAGCTTGACAAAACGAATCCAATGGTATCTCAACGAAGAGTGTACGTTAATTCTAAGCGGAGTTATGAATGTTTTGGTGACCTAATTTAATACCAGGAAGTGCAATGATGACCTAAGAGATAAGGAAGATTTTATCGCGGCCCTAAAATTGGAAGCTGAGGAATTCTGCCTTCTATTACTGTGGCTTGTTTATCTTTAAACGGACAACATAGTGCCATATATCATTGCGTCCGGGGCAGCGAGGCCTAACTTGACGTATTATTTAGTTTTCGATAGGATGTGCCTTGAACTAATTAACAATTTAAAATGGCCGCCAATTGTTTCTTATTTGCCTTCTATACTATTACTGTGGCTTGTTTATTTTTAAACGGACAACGTGTGAAACACTGACAAGTGTTCTGTGAGATGCATAGCGGTCCTCTTTGCCATCTTCAGTAGCCTGATTCTAAAGACAAAAAGTGTATAATGTATTACATTCATAAATAAGTATGTTACTGAAATTGATTTAATATGTCATTATGTGCAACATGTAACATCATCTAGTTATCCTAAATGTTCAGGAAATGTTGCCGTGATTGTCAAAGGTAAAAGTAACATTGATTCTGATTCTATCATCTATTGTGGGGTTAGATAAAAATGTCTCCAACAGACTATCATAATGTAAATAAAACAGAAAATGAAAGATGCAAAAATAATAGTTACATTAACATTGGTTGTGAATTTAAACCCCCCAAAAAAAGAAAGAAAGAAAGAAAAAAAATGTCTCCCCGTATTTTATTTAAATCTGATTATTAATGTACAGCTCTGCCTGAAAAAAAAAAGTATTCAAGTAATCCTTACAGTTTGTATAGACGCGTCTGAAGACTGACTTTTAAAATAATTTTCAGACATGTCAAATGGGAAGAGAAGACTTTACATGCGAAACACAGATAAATGATTACAATACTATGAATTAAACTTCTAATCTATTCTGGTTAACTTTAGTAATTAAACGGATGGTTCAAATTATAAAATTAAAAAAAAAGGGAGAGTTTATACCGAGCTGGCTCTGAATAGACAGAGTAGTTTATACCGAGCTGGCTCTGAATAGACAGAGTAGTTTATACCGAGCTGGCTCGGAATAAACGGAGTAGTTTATACCGAGCTGAAGTATGAAGCTGTTTAAATATCAAGAATAATTTTCCAGATTGGTATCCCCAATAAAAATAATTGTGTCCCCATGCGAGTTAAAGAATTGTTAACTTGCGTTTCTGTACTCTTACTGTTTACAGGCTTCCATCTTTGTTTACATTACCGACCTACTATTTCCTGCTATTGATGTCCTCATCATAGTTGCCAGTCTAGATATTTTATATTCAGATCTAGAGGTTTTTGCCGGCATCTGGATACCGTTTTCTGACGTTTGGATGATGGATGCAATTCTAGATACTTTTCATTTGGAGTCGGATATTTTGAATACTTTCTAGATTTTACTTTTCTTTCGGTGTCATTTACCCATTTTATGTTCGGTCTGGACGCGCGTAAATTATGGTAACTGCCATTATTTAAACTTTGAACTGACTTGGGTCAACGCTCAACAATCTGGCAACCCCCCCCCCCCCCCCCCCCCCCCCCCCCCCCCCCCCCACCCCAGGTAATGAGTCAAATGGCGCATAAGGGCACTGAAGAAACTTTTGGTCAGTAAACATTTAAACTTAAAGAATTTGGCTGCAATTGGAACCGATAATGCATCGGTAATGGTCGGTATCAACCATGGCGTGTATGCAAAATTGAAGGAAGATATCCCATCTTTAATCCTCATGAAATGTGTATGTCATTCCTTGCAGCTAGCATTATCACATGCCTCATCAGTCAGAATGTTTACCAAGGAATTTGGAATTCCTTATTGCTGAAGCCATCGGCTTATTACAGCCATCGGCTGGATGGACGCATCCTAGATTGTTGATTAGTTGGCATTCAATTTTTAACCTAACGCAGCTATTTGAGTAGCAGGCTTTCAATGCAGTGACACATACATCGTCGACTCCATTATGGTTGGAGGAATTGAAATGGTTGGGGACAGGTTTGTCAGCACCCTGATTGATGTCTCTGAGGTGTTCTCTAAAACGGTTCACAAGACGTCTGCCTGTTTGACCAATGTATTTCATGTCACATCGTTTGCAGATGATGACATATATCAGATTGCAGGATGTGCAAGTGAAAGAATCTTTCAAGGAGAAGGTGCCTAGGGGATCGATGGATGGAAGTCATTGACATAATTGATGAAGTGGTTCAGTTCCGCCTCTGCCATGTCGGTGAGACCTATGCCGTCATCGATGTAGCGTCGGTAAAAAGAAGGGAGAAGACCATTATAGCTGAGTTCAATCTGGTGTTCCAGATGTCCCATAAATAAACATGCGTAGCTGGGTCCCATTTTCGTGCCCATGGCGACACCGCTGATTTGTTCAAAGTACTGGCCATTGAATTCAAAGGAATTGGTGAGGACCAATTCAGCGAGTCTCACAAGTGAGCGAGTAGGGATGGCTTGATCTGTGCGTTGATCCAGAAAGAACTGTAGCGCCCTGAGGCCATCTGTGTGAGGAATGGAGGTATAGAGGGAACATACATCCATTAGGAATAGTCTGTATGTGTTCCCAGGAGTCAGTTGGAGGGAGTTGAATGAGAGTAACGCATGCGTTGTATCCTTGATGTATGACGGGAGATTCGCAACTAGAGGTTGGAAAATCCTGTCAAGGAACGTTATAATGTTGAATGATGGAGGTGATCAAATGGAAAGCAAGCTGGTTGTTGAACGTCAGTAGATGCAGAGTCCGGTACAGGTTGTGCTTGGTGTCCTTCAGTTCGGAGATATGTCGTTGATGCACAGTCACTGCCAGCTTCATGTACTTGACAGACTGCTCCTGTGCCAGGCGATTGAAGAGCCGTGTCTCAGCAGGAACCAGTTTGCCCAACGAGAGATGAATATTGCTCCGGAAGCCTTTAGGTGTAACCTTGAGCCGGAGACAGTTGTTCAGGAAATTCAAATGGCAAGAAAAGCGAGTGATGTTAACAATAGTATGTGCGAGGCTAATAGCTGCACGGGACATGTCCTGGGGTATGAGGGCAAATGTGTTGGAGATGGTGTGGTGGAGAGATGACCTAGTCCGTCTGTCAGCAGGCATGATCGGCTACAGGCCGGTAAACATAAACTAATGGATATATAAACTAAAAAACAACAGTAGAAAGCACTGTACGAAGCATGAGAGTTTTGTTTGTTTTGTGCCTGTGTGTATCTATGTCTTGTCGAGTATCCCATTCACATTTCAATTCATTCGCTTGCAATACTGTTCTATTGTAGTATAGTAACCAAATGTATATTCAAGTAGATGTGAAAATACTAATTCATGGTTAATTCCGATGTCTCATGATATTTGGGAGAAGTCAATGTTCACTTCAGCAACGCTCGCACAGAATAGTTAATATTCACTTTAGCAACGCTCGCACAGACAAGCCAATGTTCACTTTAGCAACGCTCTCACAGAAAAGTCAATGTTCACTTTAGCAACGCTCACACAGACAAGCCAATGTTCACTTTAGCAACTTTCGCACGAACAAGTCACTGTTCACTTTAGCAACGCTCGCACTTCTATACTTCCTGAAGTAACACAAATTATATAATGCATTGTAACAAACGTCTTTCTCCGTAATCCCGTATGTTCTCGTGAGTAACTCAGCTGCGCGAGAATCGGAAGCGGTTCACGTCGCGCTGGTAACTTAGGAGGTATGTGAGCCGGTCGCTCAGAAAGCAATGGCAAACTACTGAAAGTAATTTTGTCTAGTACATCAACAGCAGCTGAAAAATGCTGATGTTGACTGCAACGTCCTGTAAGGGATTTTTGTTTAAATTGTTGCGTATCCCTTGCGTATCGAGAACATCAAGGACTGAGGTATGTGAGATATATGGACGCCTGCAACATTTTGCAGGACACAATATGGTGATGACGGTATGTATAACTAATGGAACTTTCCCAAGAACTTAAACATGCGAATGGGTAAGAAAAGAACGGAGGGTGCCCATGGATTTAACTGAAATGTTGAAACGAATAGACGAATGTGGAAGAAATGGGGGTGGCAAGCAAGCTGAAATAATGCCAAAGCGACCTCTGAGATCATAGACAAAGGCAGGGCAAAGGGTCACGTTATATCTCTATACTGTTACACGGCTCTGACTGATATCTTGTACTTTGATTACCGGGTCTTTGTGACATAAGCACAAAACGTCTTCGTGCAGTTTCTGGTGTTTACGCCTTTCTAGGTATTCAAATATTTGCAATAAATGTCGCTTTCTCTTAACTTCTTTCTTCTCTCTAATTGCTTTATTTGCACACACGCTCTTTCCATGTTTGTTGCTGACTTTATTTATCAACTTCATCATCCAAGCTAAGTGCATCTTGTGAGACAGGCATCAGTGAAGATGAGGACATGATTCTATAGGTAAGTCACATCAATTTTCTTTTTAATGTTGCATATCCCTTACAGGATGGTGCAGTCAACATCAGAATTTTTCAGCTGCTGTTGATGTACAAGGCAAGATTACGCTCAGTAGTTTGCCATTGCTTTCTGAGCGACCGGCTCACATACCCCTGTAAGTTACCAGCGCGGCTCGAACCGCTGTCGGTTCGGGCGCAGCTGCGTTACTCACGAGAATATACGGGATAACGGCGACAGCCGTAAACTTTTCGCCAGGGAGAGCGGCAGTCACATCAATACATATGTAATTTCTTACTTTCTCAATCTGGATATTTTTCCTAGATACTTTGCAACGAAATCTAGATATTTATGGATGTTGTTTGGGCCGTTTCTAGATACTTTTGGTCAAAAAAAAAAGTGGCAACCCTGGCCTCATAATTCCGGTCCAAGCTGACAGTAATATGCGTCGCCTCAGAAAGACATGATTAGGCAATTCAAACACCAGGCTTCCGACTTACTGGCCTGATGAATTAACAAATAAACAAGGAAATGCTACGCACATAAAGTGCAGCAAAACCTGGTATATGTGAAGCAGGTTGAAAAGAGAGAGGAGATAGATAGATAACGAAGCTAGTGTGAGAGACAGAGATATGAGAAAGATGTGTTGAAAGACATAAAAAAGTGATAACTTTTATATAATATAAATAAGATAATATGTGACAAAACATCTGTTCATAATCATAGTTCCTAATATTTTTTTATTAAAAAGTCGCTTGCACCCAATTAATTGCTGAAATATTTTTAAAAAAAAGTGTCCAGCAGGGAATCGAACCAACAGCTCCCACTTATCAGGCAGAGACACTTACCACTGTGCTACTGAGGATATGATTTTGAATCGACAAAAGTATATAACATAGCCACGCTCATGTCCCAATGACGTCACATACGTTAAGTCACGTGACTAGGCAAATCACGTGACCAGGACCACCCGGGGTTTCCGGGACCAGGAAAAATCACGTGATAGTTTAGCTCTGAATAAACGGAGTAGTTTATACTGAGCTGGCTCGGAATAGACGGAGTAGTTTATACCGAGCTGGCTCGGAATAGACACTTTCAACAAAAAATATGGGTAGCGAGGTAGGGTTACCCCCTATCAAAGGAGAAGTAAGGTGCCTCCTTCCCTCCGCTAGCCTACGGGACACCCTTGGGCAAGGTGGAGTACCCGTTTAGGCCCCCCCCCCCCCCCCAACAGGGTAACGTGAAGCCATATGAGCAGGTGGTGGATTGGACTTGGGAGCAGCCGACAGATAGTTGTTGGTTATGGTTTCAAGTCAGTGACGATGGGCAGAGGATCTCTCAGTAGAGACAATGGCTACGGTCATCCGATCAGTATGGTCGCTGCCAGGAGGGAAGAATGGTAGACTTCCCTCCTTATTGATTCCCGGGCAGAGGAGGCTCGTCAGCCTTGGTTGGTATCTCTTCTAAGAGAGGGAACTCGAAATCTCAAACCTCCGCTGCTTTGCGGGTATACCCATATGGGAAAGGCTTCGGGAGTAAACCCTGAGGACAAATCCGGAGATGGAGTCCCTAAGGCAGTTCCATGTTGTAAACAACATAGTTCTGGCAACTCCTGCGACGGCACCGATGCCAAGTTGCATTGGCTACTGCCTTTCCCTTGGTCAACGTCGGCGACGTGGAGAGGGGGAACTTGCTACTGGGCAACAGCTGGTTCTCCGATTTCCATTGCCCAGGCTTGTGCCCTGAAGAGGTCACTTCAGCACCGCGTAAAGCGGTGACACAACACGGGAAGCAGCATTTATTTTCTCATTCCGGCAGCTCCAAGAGAAGTGCAGAGAACAGAGGAAGCCATTATATATTGCCTTCATCGACCTCACAAAGGCATTTGACCTCGTGAGCAGAAGCGGCCTTTTTAAGGTCCATGAAAAGGTTGGATGTCCACCCACCCTTCTTAGTCTCGTGAAATCATTCCACGAAAACATGCAGGGGACCATTTTATTTGACGGCTCAACATCCCAGTCATTCAGCATCAGCAGCGGAGTAAAGCAGGGCTGCGTGCTTGCTCCTACACTCTTCGGTATCTTCTTCGCTGTTATCTTAAGGCAGGCATTTGGGACTGCCACTGAAGGCATATACCTCCACACAAGATCTGGTGGCAAACTTTTTAACCCATCAAGACTCAAGGCAAAGACCAAAATAAGATCAACATGCGTAAGAGAACTACTTTTTGCAGATGATGCAGCACTGACTACTCATACAGCAGAAGATCTCCAAAGGCTCATAGATCGTTTTGCAGCCGCCTGCAAAGACTTTGGGCTCACCATTAGCCTAAATAAAACACAGGTGATGGAACAAGATGCTGGTGCGCCTCCGTCAATCAAAATTTCTAATTACGAATTGAAGGTCGTCCACGAGTTTGTGTATTTGGGGTAGACAATATCAGATAATCTTTCATTAGAGACAGAAATCAACAGACGCATTGGAAAGGCAGCCACAACATTTTCCAGGCTAGCTAAAAGAGTTTGGGAGAATAATAGACTAACAGAGCGTACACAAGCTCAAGCATATAAAGCTTGTGTTGTTAGCACACTACTCTATGGGTCTGAATCCTGGACCCTGTACTCAAGACAGGAAAGGAAGTTGAATTCCTTCCACATGAGATGTCTGAGACGTATCCTGGGCATAACATGGAAGGACCACATAACAAACAAACAGGTGCTTGAAAGAACAGATATTACCACAGTGCACACCCTCCTCAAGCAGAGACGCCTCCGGTGGCTGGGCCACGTATCTCGAATGGAGGATGAACGTATTCCCAAAGATCTCCTTTATGGAGAACTAGCCACAGGAAAGAGGCCAACCGGAAGACCCCAAATGCGATATAGGGATGTGTGTAAACAGAATATGAAAACCATTTGAATAGATCCAGACACGTGGGAGAGAGTTGCAACTGACAGATGCTCCTGGAGAAGAGATGAACAAAACGGACTGGTGCTCTTTGAGCGCAATCTGATCCAACAAACTGAGGATAGGCGGCACAGGCTCAAAGCGCAGTCACTTACTGCGGGACCTGCCTCGTCTTACAGATGCGGAAACTGTGACAGAGATTGTCACTCTCGCATTGGACTATATAGCATACAACTCTATAGTCCTTCAGGACTGAAAGAGGCCTACTACTAAATTATAAAATAAACAAAGGATTGCCTATAATAGTATAATACTATTACTATACTATAGAGTGTGTGTCGCCATAGATAGATAGAATTTTTCTATTCATTCTCAATCTGACTGGCTATGCTGCTATACTATAAAAAAAAAATTCCTAGTGAAAGACGAATTGTGCGATGTTGCAACTATTCACATTTATGTAAAATTGAACGGGCGATTAAAAATGCAACAAAAAGTTAAGAATTCTTTTTAATGCAGGAGTTATAAGACAAATTAGCTTACTATTCGTGAATATACTCCAGAAAATCATCGCACAAAGCACGAGAGTTTCCGTGTCTCAGAGAAAAATGCACTTGACTTTTAAGACTTTTCGATAGGATATGCTGTTACCTAATTAACAGTTAAAAATAGCTGCCCATTTATATTAATTAAATGTCATGTGAAATGTTCGTTGTTAGTGAAAGAACAATTCATGAAAATGTATCATATTGTCTTAGTGTCCTAACTGCATTGCGACAGCTTTCTTTTGTTGATTAAATATCATGTATTAATGTAAGTTTGTAACTGCTGCATAAATTAAGCAGCAGTTAATTAATTATTAAGATATTAAAAAATTAAAATATTAAATAATTAAATAGTCACTAAAAATTGATTTCTACTTCTGCTCTACAATTACACTGTTCTGTATCTAATAGTGAGCAATTAATAATTAAATACTAACTTATTTAAAACATATAACTTATTTTACAGTACTGTATTTAAATTTAAATAATTTAGTTCTGCATCGCAGCTTAGAAAAAAAGTACTCCTTACTTACAGTTAGACTACTTACAAGTTTACAGATGGGTCTGAAAACTGGCTTTCAAAATTATTTTCAGTCATGTCAAATGCTGAAATATTATGCAAGTACACATATACATTACTGCTACAAATGACACTTGTATTCTGTTTAATTTTAATAGTTAAATTACCAGTTCTAATTATAAATAAATACAGGTCCGCTATAGTTTATTGTATGGGCGCCGCAATCTTGAATTTTGTGTATGACAGCCATGGTCATGTCATTAAATATATTTTCCTGAATGCCTGCAAACACCTGCAATGTTGAAACTCTTCATATTTATGTAAAATTGAACGGGGAATGTAAAAATGCATGAAAAAAATTAAGGATTCTTTTACATGCAGGAGTTATAAGACAAATTACCTTACTATTCGTGAATAGAATTTTTTAAAATCCAGATAAAATGGTTTTTTCGGCTCAATCTCTTGGCGCCTAGCAGAAGGACCAATACTGAAAATATCAGAATAACTTCCCCTTTCACCGTACCACGCTGCTTTCGTTTAATTGACATCTAGATGGACATCGTCACAACCGGAAGTGATCGTTGGACGCAACAAAAAGTTCGCCAAATTAAGAAATACCACACCCGTCCCCACCCGGAAAGTTTGATAACTCTGAAATCGCTAGTAGTAGTAGTATATATAGTCTATATTTAAAAATTGGGTCTTTACGTATGAAACAATCACAGTTGGATACAGCTTGATAAGACGAATCCAATGTTATCTCAACAAAAATTGTATGTCAATTCTAAGCGGAATTATTAATACTTCTGCGTCGTGATTTACAACCAGGAAGTGCGAAGAAATCTACACCAGTGTGTTAGTTCTTTTCGCTGCACGTAAATTGGGAGGTGAGAAATTCTACCTTCTATTACTGTGGCTTGTTTAATTTTAAACGGACAACATCTCATCTCATCATGTTCCTCTTGTACCTTGCGGTGTCGAGGTGAAGTATAAACTTCGTGAGAGTGCCCGATTATGGGCTCATATATCGATATTCCCATGGACTCTGCTATTCCCTCCGTCCAATGTTTACATGGTCGGCCTCTTCCTCTGTTTCCATCTGGTCTGTACATCATTGCTTGTACATAGACCCAACATAGACCCATATATCATTGTGTCCGGGGTGGCGAGACCTAACTTTACGTATTATCTATTTTTCAATAGGATGTGCCGTGGCCTAATTAACAATTAAAAATGGCCACCAATTGATTATTATTCATTAAAAGTCTGTCACATTGCTAACAAAAGTGGCAATATGTATATTTCATTGTGCGATTTGGTAACAGGAAAGTAAAGGTCACATTCCTATTCCGATAGAATGTTGAGAGGATCAACTTCATTGCACCAGGTTTTACCTCATATGACTTGGTCTCTTTCTGCATGGCGGACTGCCGAAAGCATCGTATAAAGCACGAGAGTCGCAGAGTCTCGGACAAAAATGCACTCGACTTTTAAGACTTTTCGATAGGATGTGCTGTGACTTAATTAATAGTTAAAAATAGCTGCCCATTTATATTAATTAAATGTCATGTGCAATGTTCGTCGTTAGTGAAAGAACAATTCATGAAAATGCACTCATATTGTCTTAATGTGCCTACTGCATTGCAACAGCTTTCTTTTGTTTATTAAATATCATGCATTAATGTAAGTAAATAAGTTTGTAACTGCTGCATAAATTAAGCAGTCTCTTTCGCTAATAATTGATTTCTACTTCTGCTCTATAATTACACTATTCTGTATCTAAAAGTGAGCAATTAATAATTAAATACTAACTTTAAAAAAAACACACACACAACTTACTTCACTGTATTGTATTTAAATAAATAATTATGTACTGCTGCGCTGCTAAAAAAAATGTATTCCTTACACTATTTACAGGTTTACAAACGGATCTATATGCATCAACAACTAGAAAGAAAAGGAACATTCTCGTATCTACAAGGTTCAGCGGCTTTCCTGAGATTAAAAATAACTCGGGACCCAGAAACTCCCCTAAGCTCCACCTACGGGGAGTTCCCGTCCACGAAGACACGCCTATTTGGAGGTTTCGCGACACTTTGTGAGAAAAGTAGGACATTTTAAAGGTATTTAGCCTTGCCTGCGGGACGGAGAATATTAGGCTAACAAGGAGGACATGTTCTCTATTTGCCGGATGTCTAGCAACCCTAGCATCACAGCAATAATTGGCAACACAGTGAGTTTACAGTTCAAATAATGTTACTATGATTTCATGAACACAGACCATCTACTTATAGTAATTAACGCAAGAACAAAGTCCCAGCTAAGCTCCAATAACAACAGGCCCACCTTTAACTTCAATAAAGCAAAGTGGGAGCAGTTTAGAGAAGAGATGACCAACACAGACCTGGAGCAGCAGGAGCGGGAAGACATTGAGAAGTTCATGGAGAGACTGACCAAAAACATACTGCGGGTACCAATCAAACACATCCCTAACAAAAATATGCCAGAAAATCTAAGAACGGGTAAACAAGAGGCTCTGGCATCCCAAAAACAATGGCACAAAAATCCAGTGGTGTGATGGAAGTGATAAGAGCAAAGCGACACAACAGAATAGGAAAAGAGCTCTTCAGAAGTACAGAAAGGCAAGGACCAAGGAGAATTTCGAAGAATACAAGAAATGAAGCAAATAAAGCAGTAAAACATGCAAAAGAAAAGGAGTGGAGAAGATTCTGCCATACACTCAGCCCAGATACACCGACTACCAAGGTGTGGAAGCAAATAAAAGCAATAAAGACCTGAAAAATCCCAACCATCAAAAGTCCAACACAAGCAGTAGCAAACCAAGACAATGCTAAGGTGTTCGGAGACTACTTCTATGAAGTCTGCTCTAACAACAGACTATGAAGCAAAGAAAGGCAAAGAAGGGAGGAGATGATGCAAAAGTTAAATGACACAACATACGAGATCATCGAACAGCATTATATGAATGCAGACATCACAATAGATGAGGTGATGACAGCACTAAAAGAAAAATCTGAAACCGCAGCTGGAACCGCCATACTAAACTACACCATCCTCAAAAAGCTCCCAAATAAAACAATAAAAACAATTACTAAGCTGTATAATGAAATATGGCAGACTGGAAATATTCCCAAACAGTGGAAAACAGCCACGTGATACCAGTCATGAAACAAGCCAAAGATCAAACAAGGGTAGAAATCATACCACCCCATCTCTTTGACATCTCACCTGGGCAAAATCATGGAGACTGTAATAAACAAAAGAATAACATTCTACATGGAGAAGAATGGACTTTATAGCCATACACAGTCCGTTTTTAGAGCTAACAGGTGCACAATTGACCAAATCATCAAACTGGAAATTCATGTAAAGAAAGGATTCAAAAGAGGGGAAAAGACGTTGGCTGTATTCCTGGACCTAGCTCAGGCATACGATCAATACTGGAGAGAAGCCGCACTAATCACATTAATGAAAGTAGGCATAGTGGGAAGAACCTACAAGTACATAGAAAACTTTCTCAAAGAAAGAAGCTTCTCAGTGAGGATAGGGAATGAGGTATTCAGCACATATGCACAAGAGAACGGCATCCCCCAGGGCTCGGTCATCTCACCAACATTCTTCTCAATACTTGTCAATGACCTAGCAGAAGGAGATCCAAGAACAGAGAATAGGACTGTCACAAGTTTGTGGACGACTGCGCCTTATGTAGGAGTGGTAAGTCTACAAAAACTACACGAGGACCCCTCCAAAAACAGATAAACAAACTAGCCACATGGATGGACAAATGGAGCTTCAATATCAACACCAATAAAACAGTCAGCATGGTATGTAGTAACAAGAAGCAGATAAATTCTAGCAAGGACTTTAAAATACACATAAAAGGGAAAACTGTTAATAGAACAAACAGTGCAGTCTTCCTAGGAATGACTCTAGACCAGGGATGTCAAACTCATTTGCTCAGCAGGCCAAAACTGAAATCACACGTAAGGTTGCAGCCCGGAAAGGATAAACATTCATTAAGCCAAAAATTAAAACCTTTTTAAACATTAATATAAATTAAAACAGAAAAAAGGTTTTAATAATAAAACATCATTGGTATACACATTTTCACTCTTATGTCAATTTGTCAGAGCACGATGTTTGGCATCTTTTCTTGGTTACAAGTCCGTTTATGTTGGGAGTAATGTTTTGTGTCATTGAGATTCTCATGATGGACTGCAAGTGTTCATCAGTGAGATGAGTCCTGTGTGATGTTTTGTTAATCTTCATCACAGAAAACAGCTGCTCACACAGATATGTGCTACCAAACATGCTCAGGGTTCGAGCCGCATGTAGACGAAGCCGGCGCATCTCTTCAGGAATGAAACGAGTGAACTGTGCAGACCCCACAGTGTCGTACTTTGCCTTTAGTGTCCCATTACACTGAAGCTCTATTAACTCCATCTGCAAATTTACAGGTGCAGTTTCCACATCTATGGCAAATGGATTACGAAACATCTCAAAATTACTTTTCTGTGCTTCGTAGTGCCATCTCAGATTATATTCTTTGATCACAGCCACATTATCTCCACAAATTAGACACACAGGTTTATGGTAAATATCAGTAAACATATAGTCACCCTCCCATTGGATTTGAAAGACTCTGTTTTCAGAATCAACTTTTCTCTTGGCCATTTTAAAGGCTAGCTTTGATTTTGAAAGATTGTGCATCTACCAATAGATGTTTGCGCCAATCCAAAACGAGCATCTGAACGTTGCTAGGTAACTTATAACGATGAACACTAACTCACTACACAACATTTATCTTCGCTTATTCTGATCAAAGCGAGAGTGCTCTCAGGTAGCCTATTATTCGGAAGGCTGCTAATTAGGGAATTTGATTTGCACTTTATATCGTGACCATAAAAAATATTTCTGCCTAAAATTCTCTTTTGGGTCGAATATATTTGTACGTCGGTTGAGACCTCTCGGGCCTGATATGATTGTATGGAGGGCCAGATGTGGCCCTCGGGCCTTGAGTTTGACACATGTGTTCTAGATGAACTGGACAAAACACATATGTCAGACGTTGGAAAAATGCAAGAAAGCAAGCAACCTACTGCAGGTGATAAAAGGAGATGGTTCCTGAGCCCACACCAAAACAATGCTGATGTTCTACAAAGCATTCATCAGAGGCAAGCTAGAATATGGCAGCATAGACTACGACTCAGCATCAGAAACCACTAAGAGGTGGTTAGACACCATACAGACCCAAGCTTGAAACACCATCCTTGGAGCTGGAAAAGGGACTAGCAGAGTCCATGGGAATATCGATATATGAAGCCCATAATCGGGCACTCTCACAAAGTTTATACTTCACCTCTACACCGCAAGGTACAAGAGGAACATGATGAGATGAGATGTGATTAGGTAAATTGATACATCTTTTTTCTCTCTCTCAATATCTGTCCATCAGTAAATGGTACCATTGTTTAGGGAATTCTGTAATTATTTCGTTTTTAAAAGATTTGATTTATGGAGAGGGTGAATGCTTGCTTTAAATCACTGTTTGTACAATCAATTATTGTGTATGTAGGAATAAGATTTGTAAATTATCGCAATTGTACTTGTATACCTTTAATTGGGAAGTAGCATTTTACTGATATAGAAATTGTAGTCTACCGATCACACACTTTCTCAGTCAAAATTCAGTCATGATTTCATCAGTAGAATTGCAAGCAGCGGTGCTAGATATGGTGTTGTCGGGGGCTGAAGCAGTCAAATATGTCCAGGATATGGAGAAGGGGTTAAGGAAAGAAGACAGGGAAGAGAAATAGCAATTGCGTAAGCACAAGTTTGAACTTAAGTAGCTCGAAGCCGAGAAAGAAAAAGAAAGTAAGAAATCTGAAGCAAAAAAGACAGAGAACTACAACTGTTAGTTATGCATGATACGGAGAAAATCTGACACCATTATCTAAAGATAAAAGAGTTGGAAAATCAAGCACTGTCGGCTACCAGCTTGATAGCCAGCTCCCATGTACCCAGCATCAAAACACAGCTGCATTCTAATTCTCAGGGGGGGGGGGGGTCCAATGAGTTTTCCATTGCTGCCAATCGAGGAGTCTCATGACCAACTCAACAATTATTTTGAGAAAATTCGAGAAATTGGCAGAGTCGTTTAGGTTGGCTCGGGAGAACTAGAACCTGAAACTTTCTTGGGGACTGAGAGGTTCAGCCTATGACGGTTTTCAGGGACTACTTCCAGTCCATGAAAACGAGTTTGAAAGCGGCTTTATTGAAAAGGTACTAGTTAACATCAGCTTCTTGACAGTGGGAATTCCTAACTGCAAGACATCTGAAGAGTGAGTCATTATCACAATTGCCCGCTCGTCTGCAGAGTTGTCTCTGTAAATTAGGCTGATATGTAAAGCCAATGATTAACTGATTCTACTATTTGGAAAAGCATTGTTTTCCCAGCCACATAATGGCTTATTATTAATATTATTGCTTGTTTGCTTGCGTTCTCTGGCTGTGAACTCCAAGGTTAAGTCCTGTATGTCGGATGAAGACATCCTGTTGTCCAACATCAGTGTGATGTCATTCAGGACCTGAGGTGTGCGTGGGTATCCGTTGTCCCATGTCTGGCTTATTGGTGTGCAGACTGGTGGCTCCTCGCCATGCAGGCAGATACTCTCCGACTTCAGAAGAATCAGCGATCCTACTACATTAGCCAGGACCCCAAATTGGCCTATTGCCTAGGCCTGTTAGTAGGTCTTGGCCAGAATGGACCCTGGCCCTAGTGCCCTGGAAACACCTGTGTTCCACTATTATTATTATTATTATTATTATTATTATTATTATTATTAGCTGTAACCTCCCTTCTGAGGAGGAGTTTAGTGTGCAATAATGTTATCATTTTTCATAGTTTTTACAGAAATGAGTTAGCCTTTTTAATAAATAGATTAGCAGACTTTTAAAGAGTTAATTGAGTGATTGATGTTCATTTATTTGTGTCTCTTTTGTATCATAGGGCATTGGGGATTCTATAAATTTTGCAGGAATAGTGGCCAGGATAATAAGATCAGCTGTCTTGAAAGTTTGACACATCCAGTACTGCACCACTGAAAGGATAGTTGATTTTCTTCAGGGAACCGATAGTCATAGCTACCTAGTATTTAACGTGCCGATTTCATCAGCTATTCCTTCTGTGTGTATACGGTCCAGTAGGGCCAGTCTAATAGTATTCGTTGTTACACCTGGGTTCTCTCTCTCTTCTATCGAAGATCACGCTACTTCTGTCAAGTGCACCAAGCACAGCAATAGAATGGTCAATCACTATATATAATTACTTGTTGCTCCAGCCCAAACGGAAGTCTAAAACAGTCTACACATATGACACATAAACTACATACAATTTCACACCTAAATAGAGAAGAATTTGACGCCTAAGCGAGATCCGGAAGAGCTTTGACATTGCAGTCATTAGCCAGTGTATCAAGGTGATCTTTATACTTGAGAATTATTTATTAACCCTCAGGCAATGATATTCACTTATACAACTAGTCCAGGCTGGATTCGGTTAATTTCTTTGCTCACATATATTTACAGCCGTTCGGTGAATCATAAGTGTGGTTATACAATGTTTACGGTTACCGCTGACATCGTATGTTTGTTTTACGATGTTCGTTCCAACCCTTTATCATAAATATGAACTGTCTTAGTGGCCTCAAATTGTTCCCAAACTGATGTGTCTGTATACTACGTGTACATCATTGGAACCGACCAAACAGGTATCTTTATTAAATGTACGTTAATATAATGGGCGCATCATTACGGTCCAACGTGTTTGTTATTTTGCCTATGCTGGTTTAATATACAACGTTGAGTTTGATAATACGGCAAAGTAAAGGCGAACAGGCAATAAACTTCACTCCAAGACTGTTCTTTCTTCAAGTTGCCTTAATCTGATTCAATGGATACAGGTTATAACAAACCAGCACTCAAACCCAGATGTTCCCCAGCTCGATCATACGTCCTCAGATGGTGAGTCGTTCACAACTGACCTTGTTTCTATGATCATCGTCATAGGACGACCCCCCCCCCCCCCCCCCTAGCTACCTAGCAGTTCTTAGCTACCCCCTACTATGGTGCTTGCCCGTGCACTATTTCATTATTGACTATGCACACCTCAGTGCCCCTTCTTCCTATTACTAACTCTGTTATATCCCTCTCTTTCTTCCACCAAGACTTTTCCCCGAAAAGTCTTAAACCCAAATCCCTACTCTAATTTCCAGCCAAAAAATAACCTGGAACTGTTTTACTCATATCACTGCCCCATCATTACTTTAATTTCTCTTGAAATATATATAGCCATCCGCTACTACCCCCCACAACACAACTTTACTTTACTCAACCTCTCATGGGTTGCCCTATAACTAGCTGCCTTCACTTCTCCAATATTATTTAAGCCTCAAAACCAAGTAAGTTACAACCCCGCATGAAACTTAGCTATCCGCCCTTCATTATACAACACTTCCTCTCCTATACACAGCAATGCTACTTCTTCTTCTCATGCAGGGTCACAAGCTATCCGCTTAAACCATTTTTAATTTTACTCTTATCATGTACATACATATCAATATCTGATCTTGACCATAAAAGTTCAAAATGCATACTCTTAAAAAAAAAAAAAACACGATAGAAAAACAGAGATGGTGCGCACCAATGAAAGAAAGATAGCAAAGGAAACTATATGATTTATCCTCCCTTTCACACACAAAACTTTATGAAATAAGGTTTCTCAAATACAAATCTAAAAATGATATGTTTGTATCTTCAACATTGGTATGTACGATCTGAAAGCTCTGACCATCCCCCAAGGTAAAATATTTTCTAAAATAGCTCATCTAATCTTTGACCAGTACACGTTCTACCTATAACCTCTTTATTCTTCACTAGACCACGTATCAACCTCTGTCTCCTTCTTTCACTTCATGTTTACTGTAACCACAGTACCCTAATATATATGTATAATTATCCAAAATAATATCCCCGTTCCCTGACCATGAACATAACTCTTATTTTAATTATCTCGGCCCATGCTGCAATCACAGCATGCAAAATATCATTCATAGTTCACATATTATGAACTTGCCTACTTAATCCACCCCCATATGGCGCTCAGTCCATGTCTATTGTCTGACAGTGATTTTCAATGGCGTCACCTGTTATCTACGGGAACCATACCACTAATAATGTCTCCCTTGTCCAACCCTTTTGTCATAGCTATTCTCTAAAACCCACAGTATCTAGCAATTTATCTATCTCTCTAGGGCAGTTATAGGATCTCTCTAACAACATGACACTCAATCCATGTTCATCTAAATTTCCCACTACTAACAATGCGAATATGTCTCTCTTTATAGTCTAAAGTCATTTGATTATCTGAACGAAAGATCCAATTATTTATTCAATAAGACCTAGTCTTATTGATCTAAACCAACTCTGTACTCAGAACAAAATAATAACAGTTTCTTAAACTAGTCTTAACAGTCATCAACTTAATATACTGATTTTAAACAAGTCAAAATAACTGAAACGACAAATTGTGAGTCATTAAACCAAACATTTCAAAACAAAACGCTTTCCCCCCAAATTGACATACATGGTTTTATCCCCGACATTATATACATAATAAAACAAGCATCAATTTAAATCAAGACAAAATTACTTAATGTCTTCTAACATTACCAGTCACTTTTAAGAACCGATAATTTACACGTAAAAGAAGGAAAATACAAGTCATATCCTAAAATTAAATGGCAACTAAACAATACTATCCCGTTAACCACGTAATGCGAAAACCACCCGAAAATGTCTATTTACTATAGAGCTCATTAATATGTATTGATACCCATATTCCCTAACCTTAATTAAAATAATATAACATAATATACAAGATGCGTCGAAAATTCATATTCCTTTAAAACCTATTTACTTATTATGAGTCACTTTTTTGGACTCATAACCAATTGTCTACTCTCTAAAGAAAAACACAACAATTCTTAACCAGGCCATCCACTGACCTGCTCTAATTACCACATTCATCTGTAATTTACAGCTACTGTATTTCATCAAACACAGAGGTATAAAATGATTTTTCTTCTAAGCTCCCTACATAAGTCTCACATTTTAAACCATCATTAAATCAAAAAAAATTTATCTCCTGCTATCTGCAGAGTATTCTATCAATCTATTTGCCATATCTCCATGTTTTTCAACAATTCTATATTTCTCTCTATAAGTGCCATCTCTATATCAAAGTTATCATGATGAGAACTTGTAATGTCTTCACTCATCTTATCATTTTCATCAGTCTCTGATTTTTCATCCATTTCTTGTTCTTCTGTATTCACATTGCTGGCCTCTAATTTTTTCCGTTCAATATCTAATCTAATTTGTTTGTCTTGGTTCCTTAATGACATTTCTAACAGTGGCATGTCCTCGTCACTTGATGAACCTTCTCTAATTCTTCTTTGTCTCCTAACTTCTCTTTCTTTTTGTCTATCTATTCTTCTTTTCGCTGCTTGTCTTGTATTCTTATACGGGGCGTTCACTTCCTCCATAGACTCAACGCTATCAGATCCATAGCCATTATTATACCTCTTGTTTTCCTCACTCATAAAAGTTTTTGATCTTGTCTCCGATTGTTCACCTATCACATCATGTAATGGTGGTGTTATTGTTTGTTCTGGTACAAGGAGCTTTTCAGGTTCCGGAGGTATCGCATATTTAACTTGTCTGACGAGTTGTCCGTCTGAATAAAACCTTTCTGAATAGTTATCATCACTTCTCTTGTCTTCTTCATCTCATCTCAGGTGTTCCACATGTGAACGTGCCAGATGCCCCGTAATTTGGTTCTTAATCTTATATGAAACTGGGCCTAATTTTTCCAGAATATAATACCCTGGAACCCAATGACTATCAAACTTGGAGTTTCTTCTATGTTTTTATAGTATACCCTATCGCCTATTTTAAATTCTTGTAGTTGTGTGTTCTTATCTGCATACTTTTTCTGTCTTTCTCTAGCTTTAATTACATTACTTCTTAACCTTACATGTGCCTTATGCATTTCTTGCAAAATCATTTCTTGAAACTCCTCTCCCATATATTTTCGTCGCGGTCTAAGTAAATTATCAATCGGCAGTATTAGTTCTCGTCCGTATAACAAGTAAAACTGGTGACAAACCTGTACTCTCATTTTGATGTGTACGTATCGCTCCCAATGCAGGTTCTAAGTAGAGATCCCAGTCTCCATAATGTTCCTCTACATTTTTTGCTATTATGTTATATAGTGTTCGATGTTGTCTCTCATTTTTCGCATTTGAGGAAGGCCTATAATAAGAAGTTTTTATGTGGACAATATTTAGATCTTGTAGTAATTTCTCAAACTTCTTGTTCACAAATTCTTTCCCATTATCTGTAAGGATTATCTGAGGACAACTAAATCGTGGTATATACTCTTGTAGGAAGATATTAATGATGGAATCAGCACTCTTATCTGGGACAGGATAAACTTCTGGCCACAAACTATAGCAATCCACTATATGTAGTAAATAGATATTCCCCGAGAGTGTTCTAGGGTGAGGACCTGAAGTATCCAAGCTTATTTTCTGCATAGAAAACTGAGGGATATCAGTTTCTTGTAAGGGACATTTAATTACTTTCATATTTCTTATCCTACATTTCTCACATGCGTCAACATATTTGCAAATACTCTTAAATAAATTTGGCCAGTAATATTTATTCTTGAGAGTTTGGAATAATTTGTCATGACCGAGATGACCATTTTCATCATGATATGCCTTCAAAATCTCCCTTTCTAAATGTTTTGGAATGTATTTTCTCAATACGCTATCTTCACTCCTCTCATTCACATAATATAACTGTGTGTCTTCCTGTAATTCTATATAGTTCTTTTTTAAACTGTTTTCCCCTGTTTCTTTCAACTTCTGTTTTATTTCTATTACTTTTGGATCCATCTCTTGTTCTTCTTTCATATTAAAATGTGCCAACCGTGGTTCTTCCGCCATTGGTTCAGAATCTTGTTCTGTCTGTGAACTTCCAAAAATGTCTCTATTTAACTTGGCAGAATCTAGTATATTTACTTGCCAAATGACCCTGGTCATCTATCTCTGGTTCACCTTCATCTTCAGTAGTCTCAGGTATCTCTGAATACGGGATTCTGGATAATAAATCAGCACATGTATTTTCCTTACCTGATATATATACTCTACTTTTGCACTATAGCCTTGTAAATTTAGTGCCCACGTTTATATTTTCCTGTTCTGTACTGGAGCTTCTAATAAAGACTTTAATGGCATGTGATCTGTTTTAATAATGAAATTAGCGTTATGTAGGTAATAATTCAGTTTTTGTAAGGCATAGTGTATAGCATAGGCCTCTTTTTCTACTGTCGACCATTTCTTCTGCGATCTACTAAATTTGTGTGAGAGAAAGTAGATTGGTCTTTCGTTCCTAACTCCTGGTATTCCTGAGTTTTCCCTTCATATGGTTGCGTTAAACATGCTCCTATGGCATTATCTGAAGCATCTGTATATAAAACCAATTGTTTGTCTAGATCTGGATGTGCCAATAATGGAACTGTTGTTAAACTTATTTTTCAATAAATCAAATGCTTTCCTGACAATCTTCATTCCATTTAAATCTTGCGTATTTGCAAGTCAGGTTTGTGATGGGTTCTGCTATTTGTGCGAAATATGGGATGAAACGACGATAGTACCCACACATACCGATAACAGCTCTAACCTCCCTTACGTTGGTCGGAGAAGGTAAATCTCTAATACCTTTACTTTATCCTGATCTGGTTTTATTACCTTCTCTATCGATGATGTACCCCAAAGTACTTAGTTTCTGATTTTAGGAAACTCACATTTACTCAGTTTCAGCTTAACATTCGTGTAATCTTAGCCTATCAAATACTAGTTTTACATGTTTCAGATGGTCTTGTACAGTCTCCTGCTGTGTAGATCAAAATGTCATCTATAGTATGCCAATGCGAAACTTTTGCATGTCGTCTTATACTTGATTTATTAATAACATATAATCAGAAGGAGCTGTCCGTACGCCAAAATGGCATTCGTAAAAATTCGTAAGAGCCCTGCGTGAGTACAGAAAGCACTTTTCTTCTGAGCATCAGGTGACATAGGAATACACCAAAATCCTGACCTTGCGTCTAATGTGGTGAAAAAGGTAGAACCATTAAGTAATCCCAAAATAGCATCAATAACTGGCAATGGGTAAGCTACATTTTTAGTGATCTTGTTCAACGCGCGGTAGTCGCAACAGAATCTGTGTGAACCGTCTTTTTTGGTCACTATGACAATCGGCGACGACCATTCTGACTTTGATCTTGTTATTATTCCTGCTTTTAGCATATCCTCTATTGCTTTTTCAACAATTTCTCTATTCCTTAAAGGAGTTCTATACGGTTTCAAACTAATTGGTGGGTGATTTCCCGTGTCTATTTCCATAGTAACCGTTTTGGTCTTCCCCAATTCTAAGTCGTTAACCGCAAAAAACATCTTGGTTCTCTTTTACTAGTTTTTCTAATATTTCCTTGTTTTCTGGTGAAGCTTTTAACTGTGATAATAATTATTGTTCTCTCTTCTAGAGTGACGTTGCTTTGTCTACTGAATGTACTTGAGATGGGTGTTTTCTGAATGCATGGATCAATTCATCATTCTGTACATTCCAACTTCTTCTACGTCTATTTCTAGATATTGAATTCTTTTCATAGGGGTTTCTGGATAGTTATTTCTCGACATTTCTTCTCTTCTGTTGTTAATATGCTGTTAGGATCATGTTCTACTTTGGCGATTACACACCCTCTGTACAATTTAATCTCCTTCCCTGTGTTGTTAATAACCATCACTGGAAAACTTAAGTGTTTGTCTAAGTGTCATTATTCCATCTGGGACTTCTAAACCAGGTTCGTCTATTATCTCTTTTCCAACTCTGTTATTCGTAACTGTTTGTCCTATCGAAAAATAAGGATTTTTTTTTCATATTTGCCTGTATCAGATTGACCGTCTGTGATTTTATGGTCATGGACGTTTTTACTCTGACTAGTGCCGATACGTGCATATCCTCCTCTAAATCCACATAAACCTCTTGAAATCTCAATTTATGTAAATCAAAATAAAGTCTGACACCATTTTTCAGTAAGAAATCCCTACCTAGAATCATGTTCCTGTTTAAATCTCTGACTACATGGAAAAGATGTCTTACATTAATTCCTCCTAATTTGAAATTTATCATTGTATGACCAACCACCTCTAAATTTTGTCCCGTAACAGAGTGAAGGGTGTCCTGATTCCTGAATATTCTGAAATTCTTTAATATGCGATATAAGAATTTTTCCTTGATCACGCTGACTTGAGCTCTCGAATCAATCAATGTTCTAATTCTATATTTTCTTATTTCTTTTATGAATGAACTGGGATCAGTCATATTCACTGAGAACTGTTTTATCTCTCCACGTTGATGCTATTTTCTATATTCTCTATTTCTCATATACTTGCCATTTGGGTAATTGACGTATTCGCTAATTCTTGGGACCTTTTTGTTTCCCCCTGACTGCGGACCCTATTCAGTAAGTGGGACGCCAGTTTCCCTGACCTCCTGATCTTGCAAAATTCCTCTGTCCTGTCTTCAAAAATTTCTACTTATTCTGCTGTTAACATTTCCTATTCTGTGTATTATGCCTTGATACGTCTGTTACCACAAAATTTATAACTGTGTCCCTCTCTGTACCACAATTCCAACAGACCATATTTGTACCTACCTACTGTCTCTCTTATAGGGATTTCTCATCTGTCTTCCTCTATCGTGAGTACTTTCATTATTTCCCTGCAGTAGTCTGTATTCTCTCCTCTTCTTCTCCATCCATACCTTGCTTGTCCTATTTCCATAGGTTCCTCTATTCTGTCTTCTCTATTGCTTCCTATTTCCCTTCCTACTCTTAATCTGAAATCTCCTTCTCAAACTTTCTTCTTGTATGGCTATATCCACAGCCTGTGATAACCTAGCCTTGATTTTCCCTCATTAACTTGAATTTCAGTCCATCCGACTTGATTCCATCCACGAATATTCCGAACCAGCATCCTTTCTACCTCTTCACCTTGTACATTCTGTCCTAGAAACTGCCTCCTTCAGCTAGATTAATTAGCCTATCACTATACAACTGAACGTTTTCTCCATTGTCTTGTCTAGACTGTCTCAACACTGAAAATGCGTGTTGGGGATCTGTGATCTCAGCATATTTATGGGCTAAGTCATCTTTAAAATGTTCCCAAGTCTCATCTGTTCCTGTTTCTAATTTTCTCCTAATATGGTCCGATACTGGCGTTACAGCTTGTCCTGGTAAGCAATTTTCTTCTTCTCTTCGTCTGTGGCTCCTACCAAAAAAGCTTGTTTCTCGATGGCTATAATCCATTTTTTAAATGCCTGGTCTGACTGCTAAATTTCTCGATGTCAGTACCTACACCCTGCTGTTTCAACGCTGTATCTAGCCTGCATATAGCTCTCCCAACTCCACTTAAAACCTGTGTCAACGACGCTTCACCTTGTGCCATCTTGTTATACCTGTAAACTAGGATAATTCAATTTCTAATCAATAATATTAATTTTTATTAATTATATTATTTAATTTATAAATTATTATTAGTTTTGGTCATCTATCTCTGGTTCACCTTCATCTTCAGTAGTCTCAGGTATCTCTGAATACGGGATTCTGGATAATAAATCAGCGCATGTATTTTCCTTACCTGATATATATACTCTACTTTTGCACTATAGCCTTGTAAATTTAGTGCCCACGTTTATATTTTCCTGTTCTGTACTGGAGCTTCTAATAAAGACTTTAATGGCATGTGATCTGTTTTAATAATGAAATTAGCGTTATGTAGGTAATAATTCAGTTTTTGTAAGGCATAGTGTATAGCATAGGCCTCTTTTTCTACTGTCGACCATTTCTTCTGCGATCTACTAAATTTGTGTGAGAGAAAGTAGATTGGTCTTTCGTTCCTAACTCCTGGTATTCCTGAGTTTTCGCCTTCATATGGTTGCGTTAAACATGCTCCTATGGCATTATCTGAAGCATCTGTATATAAAACCAATTGTTTGTCTAGATCTGGATGTGCCAATAATGGAACTGTTGTTAAATTATTTTTCAAAAATCAAATGCTTTCTGACAATCTTCATTCCATTTAAATCTTGCGTATTTGCAAGTCAGGTTTGTGATGGGTTCTGCTATTTGTGCGAAATATGGGATGAAACGACGATAGTACCCACACATACCGATAAAAGCTCTAACCTCCTTTACGTTGGTCGGAGAAGGTAAATCTCTTTATCCTGATCTGGTTTTATACCTTCTCTATCGATGATGTACCCCAAGTACTTAGTTTCTGATTTTAGGAACTCACATTTACTCAGTTTCAGTTTAACTTCGTGTAACCTTAGCCTATCAAATACTAGTTTTACATGTTTCAGATGGTCTTGTACGTCTCCTGCTGTGTAGATCAAAATGTCATCTATGTATGCCAATGCAAACTTTTGCATGCCGTCTTATACTTGATTTATTAATAACATATAATCAGAAGGAGCTGTCCGTACGCCAAATGGCATTCGTAAAAATTTGTAAGACCCTGCATGGGTACAAAAAGCACTTTTCTTCTGAGCATCAGGTGACATAGGTATACACCAAAATCCTGACCTTGTGTCTAAAGTAGTAAAGCAGGTTGAACCATTAAGTAAACCCAATATATCGTCAATCACCGGAAATGGATAAGCTACATTTTTAGTAATTTTGTTTAGGGCCCTGTAGTCACAGCAGAATCTAGGAGAACCGTCCTTTTTGGTAACAATTTCTGTCGGCGACGACCATTCTGATTTGATCTTGTTATTATTCCTGCTTTTAGCATATCTTCTATAGCTTTTTCTACAATTTCTCTATTCCTTAAAGGAGTTCTATATGGTTTCAAACTGATTGGTGGGTGATTTCCCGTGTCTATTTCCATTGTAACTGTTGTGGTCCTACCCAGCTCCAAATCATTAATAGTGAAAACATCCTGGTTTTCTCTCACTAATTCTTCCAATATTTTCTTATACTCTTGTGGGGCCTTTAATTGCGATAATAATTCTTGTTCTCTCTTTGAGAGTGACGTTGCTTTGTCTACTGAATGTACTTGAAATGGGTGTTTTCTGAATGCATGGATCAATTCACCATTCTGTACTTTCCAACTACGTTTATTTCTAGTATTGATTCTTTTAATGGGGGTTTCTGGATAGTTATTTCTCGACATTTCTTCTCTTTCTGTTGTTAATATGCTGTTAGGATCATGTGCTACTTTGGCGATTACACACCCTCTGTACAATTTAATCTCCTTCCCTGTGTTGTTAATAACCATCACTGGAAAACTAAGGTGTTTGTTTAGTGTCATTATTCCATCTGGGACTTCTAAACCAGGTTCGTCTATTATCTTTTTCCAACTCTGTTATTGTAACTGTTTGTCCCATCGAGAAATAAGGATTTTTTTTTTCATATTTGCCTGTATCAGATTGACCGTCTGTGGTGTTAAGGTCATGGACGTTTTTACTCTGACCAGTGCCGATACGTGCATATCCTCCTCTAAATCTACATAAACATCTTGGAATCTCAACTTATGTAAATCAAAATAAAGTCTTACACAATGTTTCAGTAAGAAATCCCTACCTAGAATCATGTTCCTGTTTAAATCTCTGACTACATGGAAAAGGTGTCTTACATTAATTCTTCCTAATTTGAAATTTATCATTGTATGACCGATCACCTCTAAATTTTGTCCGGTAACAGAGTGAAGAGTGTCCTGATTCCTGAATATTTTGAAATTCTTTAATACTCGGTATAAAAATTTTTCCTTGATCACACTGACTTGAGCTCCCGATTAAATCAATGTTCTAATTCTAAATTTTCCTATTTCTATTATACATGAACTGGGATCAGTCATATTCACTGAAAACTGTTTTATCTCTCCAAGTTGAAGGCCATTTTCTATATTCTCTATTTCTCATATACTTGTCATTTGGGTAATTTACATATTCCTTAATTCTTGGGACCTTTTTATCCCCCCCCCCCCCCACTGCGGACCCTATTCAGTAAGTGGGACGCCAGTTTCCCTGACCTCCTGATCTTGCAAAATTCCTCTGCCTGTCTTAAAAATTTCTATTTGTTCTGCTGTTAACATTTCTATTCTGTATTATCCTGAACACGTCTGTTGCCACAAAATTTATAACTGTGTCCCCTCTGTCCACAATTCCAACAGACCATATTTGTACCAGCTACTGTCTCTCTTATAGGATTTCTCATCTGTCTTTCTCTATCGTGAGTACTTTCATTATTTCCCTGCAGTGTCTGTATCTCTCCTCTTCTTCTCCATCCATACCTTGCTTGTCCTATTTCCATAGGTTCCTCCATTCTGTCTTCTCTATTGCTTCCTATTTCCCTTCCTACCCTTAATCTAAATCTCCTTCTCAAACTTTCTTCTTGTATGGCTATATCCACAGCCTGTGATAACCTAGCTGGATTTTCCCTCATTAGCTTGAATTTCAGTCCATCCGACTTTATTCCATCTACGAATATTCCGACCAGCATTCTTTCTACCTCTTCACCTTGCACATTCTGTCCTAGAAATGCTCCCTCAGCTAGATTAATTAGCCTATCACTATACAACTGAACGCTTTCTCCATTGTCTTGTCTAGACTGTCTCAACACTGAAAATGCATGTTGGGGATCTGTGATCTCAGCATATTTATGTGCTAAGTCATCTTTAAAATGTTCCCAAGTCTCATCTGTTCCTGCTTCTAATTTTCTCCTAATATGGTCCGATACTGGCGTTACGCTTGCCTGGTAAGCAATTTTTTCTTCTCTTCGTCTGTGGCTCCTACCAAAAAAGCTTGGTTCTCGATGGCTATAATCCATTTTTTAAATGCCTGGTCTGACTGCTAAATTTCTCGATGTCAGTACCTACACCCTGCTGTTTCAACGCTGTATCTAGCCTGCATATAGCTCTCCCAACTCCACTTAAAACCTGTGTCAACGACGCTTCACCTTGTGCCATCTTGTTATACCTGTAAACTAGGATAATTCAATTTCTAATCAATAATATTAATTTTTATTAATTATATTATTTAATTTATAAATTATTATTAGTTTTGGTCATCTATCTCTGGTTCACCTTCATCTTCAGTAGTCTCAGGTATCTCTGAATACGGGATTCTGGATAATAAATCAGCGCATGTATTTTCCTTACCTGATATATATACTCTACTTTTGCACTATAGCCTTGTAAATTTAGTGCCCACGTTTATATTTTCCTGTTCTGTACTGGAGCTTCTAATAAAGACTTTAATGGCATGTGATCTGTTTTAATAATGAAATTAGCGTTATGTAGGTAATAATTCAGTTTTTGTAAGGCATAGTGTATAGCATAGGCCTCTTTTTCTACTGTCGACCATTTCTTCTGCGATCTACTAAATTTGTGTGAGAGAAAGTAGATTGGTCTTTCGTTCCTAACTCCTGGTATTCCTGAGTTTTCGCCTTCATATGGTTGCGTTAAACATGCTCCTATGGCATTATCTGAAGCATCTGTATATAAAACCAATTGTTTGTCTAGATCTGGATGTGCCAATAATGGAACTGTTGTTAAATTATTTTTCAAAAATCAAATGCTTTCTGACAATCTTCATTCCATTTAAATCTTGCGTATTTGCAAGTCAGGTTTGTGATGGGTTCTGCTATTTGTGCGAAATATGGGATGAAACGACGATAGTACCCACACATACCGATAAAAGCTCTAACCTCCTTTACGTTGGTCGGAGAAGGTAAATCTCTTTATCCTGATCTGGTTTTATACCTTCTCTATCGATGATGTACCCCAAGTACTTAGTTTCTGATTTTAGGAACTCACATTTACTCAGTTTCAGTTTAACTTCGTGTAACCTTAGCCTATCAAATACTAGTTTTACATGTTTCAGATGGTCTTGTACGTCTCCTGCTGTGTAGATCAAAATGTCATCTATGTATGCCAATGCAAACTTTTGCATGCCGTCTTATACTTGATTTATTAATAACATATAATCAGAAGGAGCTGTCCGTACGCCAAATGGCATTCGTAAAAATTTGTAAGACCCTGCATGGGTACAAAAAGCACTTTTCTTCTGAGCATCAGGTGACATAGGTATACACCAAAATCCTGACCTTGTGTCTAAAGTAGTAAAGCAGGTTGAACCATTAAGTAAACCCAATATATCGTCAATCACCGGAAATGGATAAGCTACATTTTTAGTAATTTTGTTTAGGGCCCTGTAGTCACAGCAGAATCTAGGAGAACCGTCCTTTTTGGTAACAATTTCTGTCGGCGACGACCATTCTGATTTTGATCTTGTTATTATTCCTGCTTTTAGCATATCTTCTATAGCTTTTTCTACAATTTCTCTATTCCTTAAAGGAGTTCTATATGGTTTCAAACTGATTGGTGGGTGATTTCCCGTGTCTATTTCCATTGTAACTGTTGTGGTCCTACCCAGCTCCAAATCATTAATAGTGAAAACATCCTGGTTTTCTCTCACTAATTCTTCCAATATTTTCTTATACTCTTGTGGGGCCTTTAATTGCGATAATAATTCTTGTTCTCTCTTTGAGAGTGACGTTGCTTTGTCTACTGAATGTACTTGAAATGGGTGTTTTCTGAATGCATGGATCAATTCACCATTCTGTACTTTCCAACTACGTTTATTTCTAGTATTGATTCTTTTAATGGGGGTTTCTGGATAGTTATTTCTCGACATTTCTTCTCTTTCTGTTGTTAATATGCTGTTAGGATCATGTGCTACTTTGGCGATTACACACCCTCTGTACAATTTAATCTCCTTCCCTGTGTTGTTAATAACCATCACTGGAAAACTAAGGTGTTTGTTTAGTGTCATTATTCCATCTGGGACTTCTAAACCAGGTTCGTCTATTATCTTTTTCCAACTCTGTTATTGTAACTGTTTGTCCAATCGAGAAATAAGGATTTTTTTTCATATTTGCCTGTATCAGATTGACCGTCTGTGGTGTTAAGGTCATGGACGTTTTTACTCTGACCAGTGCCGATACGTGCATATCCTCCTCTAAATCTACATAAACATCTTGGAATCTCAACTTATGTAAATCAAAATAAAGTCTTACACAATGTTTCAGTAAGAAATCCCTACCTAGAATCATGTTCCTGTTTAAATCTCTGACTACATGGAAAAGGTGTCTTACATTAATTCTTCCTAATTTGAAATTTATCATTGTATGACCGATCACCTCTAAATTTTGTCCGGTAACAGAGTGAAGAGGTGTCCTGACTCCTGAATATTTTGAAATTCTTTAGTACTCGGTATAAAAATTTTTCCTTGATCACACTGACTTGAGCTCCCGAATTAAATCAATGTTCTAATTCTAAATTTTCCTATGTCTATTATACACGAACTGGGATCAGTCATATTCACTGAAAACTGTTTTATCTCTCCAAGTTGAGGCCATTTTCTATATTCTCTATTTCTCATATACTTGTCATTTGGGTAAGTGACATATTCCTTACTTCTTGGGACCTTTTTATCCCCCCCCCCCCACTGCGGACCCTATTCAGTAAGTGGGACGCCAGTTTCCCTGTCCTCCTGATCTTGCGAAGTTCCTCTGCCTGTCTTCGAAATTTCTATTTACTCTGCTGTTAACATTTCTATTTTGTGTATTCGCCTGAACACGTCTGTTGCCACAAAATTTATAACTGTTTCTCTCTGTCCACAATTCCAACAGACCATATTTGTACCAGCTACTGTCTCTCTTATAGGATTTCTCATCTGTCTTTCCCTATCGTGAATACTTTCATTATTTCCCTGCAGTGTCTGTATCTCTCCTCTTCTTCTCCATCCATACCTTGCTTGTCCTATCTCCATAGATTCCTCTATTCTATCTTCTCGATTGCTTCCTATTTCCCTTCCTATTCTTAATCTAAATCTCCTTCGCAAACTTTCCTCCTGTATGGCTATATCCACCGCCTGCGACAACCTAGCTGGATTTTCCCTCATTAATTTAAACTTCAGTCCATCCGACTTTATTCCATCCACGAATATTCCGACCAGTATTCTTTCCACCTCTTCACCTTGTACATTCTGTCCTAAGAAACGCCTCTTCAGCTAGATTAATTAGCCTATCACTATACAACTGAACACTTTCTCCATTGTCTTGTCTAGACTGTCTCAACACTGAAAATGCGTGTTGGGGATCTGTGATCTCAGCATATTTGTGTGCTAAATCATCTTTGAAAATGCTTCCCAAGTCTCATCTGTTCCTGCTTCTAATTTTCTCCTAATATGATCCGAGACCGGCGTTACACTTGCCTGGTAAGCAATTTTTTCTTCTCTTCGTCTGTGGCTCCTACCAAAAAAGCTTGTTTCTCGATGGCTATAATCCATTTTTTTAAATGTCTGGCCTGACTGCTAAATTTCTCGATATCGGTACCTATCCCTGCTGTTTCAACGCTGTATCTAGCCTTACTATAGCTCTCCCAACTCCACTTAAAACCTGTGTCAACGACGCTTCACCTTGTGCCATCTTGTTATACCTGTAAACTAGGATAATTCAATTTCTAATCAATAATATTAATTAATAGTATATCTATAAATTAGGTTAATTCAACCGGAAATCAATAGTAGTAATTAATAATAATATTATGATCACATTTATAATGTTTACACATTTATACTGTTAAATTTACCCAAATTACTATGCATCCATCGGCGGGAGGAAGAAGTCTTGAAAGTTCACCTTGCAACACTGGGAGGTACGATCAGAGGTATCTGACACCCAAAAACGATCTTGACAGCAAGCCAGCACGAACAACAGAGCCTGGAGATGACTTGATAGCGGCTTTCCCAAACAACAGAGCCCTGAGATGACTTGATAACGGCTCTCACAAACAACAGAGCCCGGAGATGACTTGATAACGCGGGCTTCACGACCCAGCAAAGAGCTCACAATTGATCGGCATATTGAAAACTTCTCGAAGTGTTCAATAGAGGTCTGATTAGGTGTTATAGTGTCAGAGGTACCGAATTTTCCACAGTCTGTTGTACAGGCACGGTATAGATCTGTGGCCCCATCAAATATAGTGGTCCAGTACTTTCGGTCAATGGCCGCGACAATGAAGTTGTCTAGACTCGAATCCTGGTCATTCGGGCGCCATTTCGCCTTATATGACAATACAGCGAAGTAAAGGCGAACAGGCAATCAACTTCACTCCAAGACTGTTCTTTCTTCAAGTTGCTTTAATCTGATTCAATGGAGACAGGTTATAACAAACCAGCACTCAAACCCAGATGTTCCCCAGCTCGATCATATGTCCTTCTCAGATGGTGGGTCGTTCACAACTGACCTTGTTTCTACGATCCTCGTCATAGGATGACCCCCTAGCTACCTAGCAGTTCTTAGCTACCCCCCTACTATGGTGCTTGCCCGTGCACTATTTCATTATTGACTATGCACACGTCAGTGCCCCTTCTTCCTATTACTAACTCTGTTATATTGAGACGTATGGTGCTATCTCAGTGATTAGTTACGAAATATTTCCATACTCCATAGTTGTGGGTTTATGTTGATAAAATTATCATCATTACCATCATCATGTGACACGCGAATGTTGTCAGAACACAACACAAAAATGATGATATGAAGGTAGACACCCGTGACAGTAATAGCTTTCCGGAAACAGATTGTCTTTCTGACAAAAATAACTATACTTACAACAAGAATCTTGGGCTCCCAAGATAGATTTTCATTATAACAACAAACCAAAGAAGGGTTAGGATCGGCTAGCCTCTCCCAAGAGGGGGGGGGGGGGGGTGTGGGAAGTTAGTAGCCTGCCGGTGACCAGCAAACTACTTTAACCCCACCTCCCCATGGTTTAGACTGGGAACCATGACAGCGAGGGTTCGCGCCAGTGAGGTCTCGCGCCTGCGAGGCTCTAGCTCGCCAGGGGGAGCGGACTCCCCTTGATCAGACTTTTGTACTAAACCTGCGACTGGCCTAGCAAGCCGGCAGATGATTTTCAAACTGCTCATAGAAAAATACTAAGAAAGCACTCTACAACACAATCTTCCAACCAACTCAATGCTACCAATACCAAAGCTCTCCCTCTCGCTTTGATTCCGAGACCAGTTAAGACCAGGGATGGAGTTATTGCCTCTCCATAGCACAAAGCATGGGCTAAAATATATGCCCATACAGCATGATCCCTCTCTCCGCCTGCCTAGTTCACTCCAGAGGAAAGGTAACACCTATACATCTGGAACAAGACAAGCTGCAGAAGCTGCCGGATTAGCAAAGCAATACTCTAACTGTCCATCTGTCGGAGCTTCGATCCTAGACCAGCTGCCAACCAAGGCAGTTCCGGGGCACCGTACAGCGTGTACAGTCTGTGGGGAGGACTCCCACGAGTAATAAATGTCCGGCCAAAGTACAAACCATGAAGGGACCTAGACTGGCGCAAAAAGCCACTTCGAACCACTAGACAGATCAACATAGTAAGGAGGATGAAGACGGTTTCCAGCTGGTCACTAGGAAAGGGGGACGCTCAACCAAGAGCCTGTCTGATGGTGAGAGCTCAACACCTCCAGCCTGCCAAACACCTATTACTACGCTGCCGCCACTCAACAACCACGACTGCCCTACACCGCCTGAAGCAGACAGGCCAAACAAAAAGAAATGTATAAGTAATTATACTAAACAGATAACGACCAACGCCATGACAGGAAGAGACAGTGATATGATAAAGTTAACACACCACCAAGACGAAGAAGCCTGTCAGATTCTTCTCCACGCCTCGTTATTGACTTACATATTTCAAGCCCGGCGAAGGAATCTACTAAATATTTCCAGAAATGATAACATGAATAAGACAGTTTAAACATAATTATACTCAACCGCTTCTTATATTACAACAACAATGGCAGCGGAAATTAAAATAATGAGTATTAACATCCGAGGTATAAGATCCAAAATTAATCATCTTATACTACTCATACACAAATATAAATCTGATTTTATACGTTAACACCGACGAACACCCATAATGTTTTACAACATGCTTAGGTCTCAGACACTCATGTTTTAGTTTTAGTACTCAACATATCGGGCTGGGTACTGCAATAATACAGACATCTGACAGGTGGCAGATTATAGAGAAGGACAGGGACTGCCAGGGTAGGATAGCTACAGTACAGGTGGAAAATAATATACATAAATACACAATTGTCAACACACACGCACTGCCAGACTACAGAAATCAGCAGCTCTTCTTCCAAACACTGGAAAACTTACTATCACGTTCATATCGGGGTCACAACATCATTTTAAGGGGTGATTTTAATTTATTGCTTTCTGTGCATGATGGAATAAATGGAGATGTAAGAATGCAAATTAGAAACACAACAGGGCCGGGATGAACATCAGTTAGACACACTGCAAACAAGTTTAGATATCCATGGGCTAAGAGATACATACAGGTAGACGCATCTCCATGGAACAGATACAAAACACAAACAAACAATGCACATAATAGAGCAGCGCGATTAGATAAATTTACGGGCCCATAGCACATCATATAACACAAGTCAAGCATTTACAGGAGACACTGAACTTCATAGGCCATAAGGCTGTAGATGCAAGAATAAACATAGTACAAACAACACCACATGTTAGAAGATCTCCAAACTGGAAATTTAACAGCACACTTTTACAAAATCAGGACTATGTAGATTGCATAACAAAACTAATCCTCACATACACAAGGCGTATACCAGAGGGTAATGCGCGAGAACTCTGGGAAACACTTAAACAAACTATACGAGAGAGAACTCAAACACTAGCAGCAGTAATACACAATCGAAAACTAAAACAAGAAAAAGTATTGGAAAATGCAATTAAGCTCCTATTACAGACAGAAAAAAATTCACCACATATCATAGCATTACAGGAAGAATTAGATCTCCACAGACATCACCGATTTCAGTGGGCTTTACTGCGAACAAAGTTACAAACTATAATACTAGAGATACTGAGTAAACAATACATAGCTTTAGAACAAAACATACAGCGCAGCAGACAGATAGGCCAGATAATTGACAGGGAGGGAAATATACAAGTCGGGCAACAATAAATAGCCTTAGCATTTGAAGATTATTATAAGAAATTTTCAGTTATCAGTTGGGGTATCGTCATTGCACTCCGGACAGGTCCATAGGTGCTCAGATTGCCCCCTCTCCTCCCCAGCATATACATGAGCGTCCGCTGGTTAATATAGCCAGTTTTGTGTTGGTTGATGAGCCCCTCGTTTTTCCGATGTACCTCTCGAGTCTGGCTGTGCCAATTCTTACTCCCAAGTCTCTCATCCTGGACAACGATGCAGATTCTTCTTCTTCTTCTTCTTCTTCTTCTTCTTCTTCTTCTTGTTCTTGTTCTTGTTCTTCTTCGTCAGCGTTCATCCGGAGTTTTTTTTTCCCGGATATGATTGCGTTGTGCTTGTTTACAGCAGAGCTGCGTTCTTGCGCCGTTAGGCCGACACATCCGACTTCTGCGGGCATTTGTTGACCCGGTTAACCTTCCCGGCGATGTGGATTCACTGACGTTAAAGTCCACTGTTCTCCACATCTCTTTACAGATGTTAATAACATTGGCGCGATCCATGGGCTGGCCATCTGCAGGGGATGCAGAAACAGCCAGCTTATCAGCTCGTTCATTTCCCTCGACTCCCGCATGTCCCGCGACGAAGATGAAGGTATAAAAGAACCTTTAAACAGAGGAAGCCACACAGGCGCACTTACAAGAAAATGTTATGAAATTCACAAAACAACTCAGAGGAACGGAAACTAACACTAGATACTGATTTAACACTAACAGATATAATACAAGCTGTTCACGGAATGCAGAAGAGCAAATCTCCTGGCCGTGGCGGTGTTACCGTTGAATTCTATCAGTTTTTCTTTCCTCTTCTAGGTCCCCTTTTACTAACAGTATTCTCTGAATCTTTCCACAAACAAGAACTCCCATTCAGATTCAACACGTCTTACATCATTCTTATTTCGAAGGAGAACACTGACAAGACACTTTTAAAGAGTTACAGACCGATCTAGCTTTTAAATGTTGACTACAAGATTTTAACAAAGGCTTTGAAGAATAAATTGAAACCAGTAATGGCAACTCTCATTCATAAAGACAAGCAATGTAGTATACGACACCGCAATATCCAGCAACACACACATTTCATAAGTACATCATCAACTACACACATCTGAAAAACTGTCCTCAATTCTATCTTTAGATCAAGAAAAAGCATTCGACAGAATATCTCACTCATACCTCCACAAGTCTCTCTGACACTGCAACGTGGGAAGTTATTTTCGAACATGGATCCAAATTATATATTTAAAACCAGAAAGTCAGATTCTGTTAAACCATACCCTCACCAATGGTTCAGTCGCCTCGCTACTGAGTGAGTGCGTGGCGCGACACTGTGAGCTGTGAGTTTCGTGTGAAATGCTTTTGAACCTGCCCGAGGTCTTTTGGAATGTGACTGCATGTTCGGAGCGATGGCAGAAGGATATGTCCCAGAGTTGACCGGTTTTTGCCTTATGCAGAAATGCGTGGCTGCTGGGCTTCTGGTTGACTGCCACTACCATCGACGATGAACTGTATTTCGTGGACTGTGGGTGAACATCTAGGAAATATCCAGATGGGAAAATGACTGCCGATTCCATCAGAAATGAACTGGGTGTTTTGTGGGGGACTATTGTGTTGACGTTCTGGCGGCGGCATTATGCACAGTGTATCTGTGCGGGCTGTTGTTTGTCAAGACTCCTGTTGTTTTCACTTTTCACATTGGGCAGTGGGGAGCGTTTTGTGTGATATTCACTGGCACAGGAACGGAGCATAATGGGGACGACCCGTTGCTGTGAAGTTGGAACTGCGACTAACTAAGTAACTAACTCACCAATTCTTTCAGGTTGACTAGGTCAGTGAGACACGGATGTCCCTTGTCCTCATTACTGTACGTTGTCGCCCTAGAGCCACTTCTAAAAAGATACGACAGGACGACATTGTCAGGGGTACGTTCATACAAGGGAAGGGTGAGCAAAAGCTGCGTGCTTATGCAGACGATACCATTTTCATTCCGACAATTGAAAACTCTGTACAGATCATTTTGTAAACGATCTCGTTTTTCGGCAAAGAGAGTGGGGTAAACTTAAACGTCCAAAAATCTACCATAATGTGTCTAGGCAAATGGAAAAAAAATAAGGCGGCTTTTCCATTTGACTTAAAATCAAACAATCTTATAAAATTGTGCGAAATAGTCTTCCCATGTCAACCAAATCAGCCACACAATCTCTCTCTCTCTCTCTCTCTCTCTCTCTCTCTCTCTCTCTCTCTCTCTCTCTCTCTCTCTCTCTCTCTCTCTCTCTCTCTCATTCTCTCTCAACAATCGTGCTCCTCTGCAGTGGCGTCACTGGGGTTGGTGTCACCCAGTGCGGTAAACTCTTGGTGTCACCCCTCTAGACTTTCATCATGGTCTTCTTCCGAGTGTTCCTGTACCATGTATAATCGCATATAGTAATTTTGTAAAATAAGTCAAAAAGTTAATAAGGACATAAGAAAGAAAACAAATTGAACAATATAACTTCAATACTTCAGGTAAAACATAAATAAAGAACTTCGACAAACTCGGACAAAGTTAACTTTTTGTTATTTTGATATGTCTGCTTTGTCAAATTTGCAAGTTTTTTATTTTGGTGTCACCCCTTGATGGTGTCACCCGGTGCGGCCCGCACCCCCCTAGTGACGCCCCTGCTCCTCTGTGCCTACCTATGCCATGTGTGGCGTGTCATAGGCTCTTTTCCAATCTCTCTCTCTCAATCTCTCTCTCTCTCTCATTCTCTCTCAACAGTCGTGCTTCTCTGTGCCCACATATGCCATATGTGGCGTGTCGTAGGCTCTTTTCCGATCTCTCTCTCTCTCTCTCTCTCTCTCTCTCTCTCTCTCTCTCTCTCTCTCTCTCTCAATCTCTCTGTCATTCTTTCTCAACAATCGCGCTTCTCTGTGACTATCTAAGCCAGGTGTGGCATGTCATAGGCTCTTTTCCAATCTCTCTCTCAATCACTCTCTCAATCTCTCTCTCATTCTCTCTCAACAATCGGGCTTCTCTGTGCCTACCTATGCCATGTGTGGCGGGTCGTAGGCTCTTTTCCAATCTCTCTCTCTGTCTCTCTCTCTCATTCTCTCTCAACAATCGTGCTTCTCTATGCCTACCTATGCCATATGTGACGGGTCGTAGGCTCTTTACCAATCTCTCTCTCTCAATCTCTCTCTCTCATTTTCTCTCAACAATCGTGCTTCTCTGTGCCTACCTATGCCATATGTGACGTGTCGTAGGCTCTTTTCCAATCTCTCTCTCTCTTCTTTTTTCTTCTCTCTCTCAATCTCTCTCTCATTCTCTCTCAACATTCGTGCTTCTCTGTGCCTACCTATGCCATGTGTGGCGTGTCGTAGGCTCTTTTCCTCTCTCTCTCTCTCTCTCTCTCTCTCTCTCTCTCTCTCTCTCTCTCTCTCTCTCTCTCTTCCATCTTGCTTCTCGGTGTCTACCTATTCCAACTATATTGCTGGTGGTCTGATGTTACACAGCCCCAAAAACACAACCACTGGGGGGGGGGGGGGGGGTTGATCCTCATATACGTCAACGTGTATATAAAAAATCAACCTTACTGGCTCTATTTCATGAGGTACAGTAGGAGTGAAGCCTCATATATGCAGACCGATCGACCCTGCACACAACAGGTGGCACGTCGTAGGCACTTCTCCTCTCTCTCTCTCTCTCTCTCTCTCTCTTCCATCGTGCTTCTCGGTGCCTACCTATTCCAACTATATTGCTGGTGGTCTGATGTTACACAGCCCCAATAACACAACCACTGGGGGTTGATCCTCATATACGTTGTATAAAAATCAACCTTACTCGCTGTATTTCATAGGGTACAGTATGAGTGAAGTCTTGTATATGTAGACCAATCGACCCCATATACATCCAGTGGCGTGTCGTAGGCACTTCTCCAATCTCTCTTTTCCTCTCTCTCTCTCTCTCTCTCTCTCTCTCTCTCTCTCTCTTTCTCTCTCTCTCTCTCTCTCTCTTCCATCTTGCTTCTCTGTGCCTACATATTCCAACTATATTGCCAGTGGTCTGATTTTAAAACAACCACTGGGTGATTTGATCCTCAAATTCGTTGTATAACAATCAACCTTACTGCCCCGAATTCATAGGGAACAGTATGAGTGAAGCCTCGTATTTTTAGACCGACCGGCCCCGCATACATCAGTGGCGTGTCGCAGGCACTTTTCCAATCTCTCTCTCTCTCTCTCTCTCTCTCTCTCTCTCTCTCTCTCTCTCTCTCTCTCTCTCTCTCTCTCTCTCTCTCTCTCTCTTCCATGAGGCTTCTCTGTGCCCACATATTCCAACTATATTGCCGGTGGTCTGATTTTATCACAACCACTGGGTGATTTGATCCTCAAACTCGTTGTATAGCAGTCAACCTTACTGCCTATATTCCATAGAGTACAGTATGAGTGAAGCCTCGCATTTGTAGACCTACCCACTCCACATTCCTCATGCTGTATGTCACATGTAGTTTTCCCCTCTCTCTCTCTCTCTCTCTCTCTCTCTCTCTCTCTCTGTCTCTCTCTCCTTACATCTTGCCTCTCTGTGCCTACCTACTTCACGTGTATTACCAGTGGTTGGATCTCACACAGCCCCAACAACTGGAACACTGGGTGAGTGGCTTCTGAAGTGTGCTGTGTAACAATCAACCATACTGATTATTTCATAGGGTACAGTACGAGGGAAACGTCGTACGTGTAGACTGACGCGCCCCACATGCCTCATGTGGTATATCACAGGCACTTTTCCTCTCTCTCTCGCTCTCTCCCTCTCTCTCGCTCTCTCTTGCCCTCTCTCTCTTTCACTTTCTCTCACTCTCTCTCTCTCTCCCCTCTCTCGCTCTCTCTCCCCTCTCTCGCTCTCACTCCCTCTCACTCTCTCTCTCTCTCTTTCTCTCTCTCTCCCTCTCTCTCTCCCTCGCTCTCTCTCCCACTCTCTCTCCCTCTCTCTATCTCCCTCTCTCTATCTCTTTCCCTCTCTCTCTCTCCCTCTCCCTCTCTCTCCCCCCTTACATCTGGCTTCTCTGTGCATACCTTCTTCACGTGTATTGCCAGTGGTTGGATCTTACACAGCCCCAACAACTCGAGCACTGGGCGACAATCAACCATACTGACTATTTCGTAGGGTACAGTATGCCCCATGTGGTATGTCGCAGGCACTTTTCCTCTCTCTGTCTCTCTCTCTCGCTCTCCTCTCTCTCCCCCCCCTCTCTCTCTCTCTCTCTCTCTCTCTCTCTCTCTCTCTCTTCTTGCATATACTTTCCATATGTCCACATACACTAGCATTTGGTCTGTTGTAGTGTGTCTAGGTATGCACGCGTGTTCATGCACATCAGTCCACTCAGACCTTAAGACTCGCCCCTACAATAACACAATGGGGTGACAAGATCGCCTTGGGTAGTGAGAGTGAACCACACCCGAGGTGTCTCTAGCACTCCCGTGTATTCTAACCCCAAGGGTTTGATAGGCAGATACACATTTTTACTCTGTGGCTGATCTCATATTAGTTACATTTGTCTACAAGCCCCTCCAGATTCTAGACCCCCACTAACTACCTACTCCTGTGGAACAATGAACACTTAGGCATCGTCCGAGACCACACTCAATCAGTATACAAAGAGCAAGTCAACATACATAAAGTTTATTCTACCCTTGAGAATATAGAACTGAAATGAACATCCTGATAGAATAATCTATTTACACAAATAGAGGATAGAGTAGAGACAGAATCAGAGATATGGTCGTCATCACCAGGTTGAGAAGTAGATTGGATGCAGATGTCCCGTCCAGTCGGTCCGCCTCTCACCCGGCTTCCTTCCAGTGAGATGACTAGAACCTTGGAGACCACTCCGTCCCCAGAGCGTGGATCCACAACAATAGTCACCGCTGGACCTCACACAACTGGACCAACTGCATCTTCATCACTCCTACTAAGTCACTGTTAATACACAGTTCTCTATCAACACTGGCTGGGAGACAATCCTCCTGGATTTGACCCCAATTATTCGTGACTTCAATGAAGATAAGTAGCCACTGACCAATCTAATGGTCCCTCAGTAGTACATTACCCGTAATTGGATAATAAGTTTATGACCAATTCAATGGTCCCGCACTCATAACACAGTAACACTGGTTGTATAATAAGTCAATGACCAATTCAATGGTCCCGCACTCCTAACACAGTAACACTGGTTTAAGAATCAGATAAGGCAACTGATATGTCACTGAGTCCTACACGAACACAGTTCAAAATCTTCATACTCTTTCAGTACACTATTAGAATCAGACATCTACTTCCAAGGGAGACAATTCAGGTTGGACAATAATCCATCGTCCCTTCCACCTGGTAACACTTGCCACAAGTTACTATTCGTAAGCTGGTGTAGGTCTCCTCAAGACCGGCCACTAAAGCTGTCATAGGAACCATTCAAGTGTCTAAATAAATTCTTTCCGCGTTTAGGCGGAACCACCGTAATAGTATACGATCAGGTGTTTCCTTTCTTTGAGCATGCTTGCTCAAGTTGCTGAAATGTTCCTTGCTGAAATAGAGTATCTTCTATGTCAGAAAAACAACACAAACCATCATGTCCCACACGTGCACCTTCAGGGCACCTAAATCACTGGATGCAAACCTTCACACATGATGAATCACACTGGGCACATGGTGTGGTTGAGTCTGGCAAGATAAGTAAAGAATTGGATCCTTTGCTGTGTTACACGAAGTGGTTCCCGGCCAACGACAAATATAGTTGACTGGTTCCTCAACAGGCAAACTCCTGAAAAGGAAGAATGACCGGTGAAAGTATACTGGCCCAAACATTAGTCCACATGCATCCTACCAATGACTACTCAACCCTCAGTCATGCTACTTAGTTATGCAAATAACTAAAGCACTATCTCTATATGGAGAGTAGTAAAGCATGGGTTCGTTAATGTCAGCTGGCCTCAAAGAACAGCCCGTCAAACAGAGCAAGAAATCAGAATGACGAGTCTGATCATAGGTCTCACCTATCCCTAATCATCGACCAGTTGTCGCTAACGTCACTAGTGATAGTACGCTGTTATCATAGTTCTACCATTAATCGAACTAAACCTTAAGGTAAAGAGTCCCTGGACTCGTTCCTTACATTATCAATGTTCATTAGTAAACATAATACTGATCATTGTACCATCCCTCGGGATATAGGGATAATACCTGATCACATCCAAATATGTACACATGCCTGTTTGCTGGTGGGACCTCCTGCCCACGCTATAGCAAACTCTTCTTATCAGACTCTTCCTTAGAGTCAAGAAGCCTTCTTGATAATACATGTTCCCCACATGTTCCAAGGGTGATGTTCCAGTTCAGCCTTCCCAAGTGGTTTAGCCTTGGCCTGGACCGAACTTCATCGTTGGCCTGGTCGGCCAACACTATACTTTCATACCTTGTTTTCGAATCCCCCATATCCCATATGACCCCGTGTCTCATACGACCTCCTTTCATCCTTCCATACTTCCAGCACCTTAGCACTCACTCGCACTAGCGCCAGTATGAAAGAACAGGATAGCTAAGACAAGAATTCAGAACGCATATGTATATCGCGATGGCACGCATTGTTATCACGCGTCGACCTATTCAGCGTTTGGAATTACTCCAGGAAGTATCACATGCCATGACCTAATATATATACAAAATGCCACATTATATATATATATATATATATATATATATATATATATATATATATATATATATATATATATATATATATATATATATATATATAATCAATGAAGACTTACCTTCACACAGAAATCCCGTGTACCACACAATGAATTCACTATTAAGTTACTACACAATAGTTACATCATTCCTGGTGGCAAAGAACTAAGTTCTTTCTTTACTTAGTAACTGAGCACAATTTTGTCTGAATCTCCACCTAGCAACTTACCTGGTTATCTAACCGTTCTCCTTGCTTCAGCCACTGACTGACATAAATCTAGGTTTCTATCAGGCACTAGTAACTATGTTCTATTCTAACACAGCACCCTCATAGATGCAACGATTTGCGATACATGGTAAATACAATTTGAACCCAAATCGCCACCATCGCATGCCTGCATTCCCAACAGCTGATTCGCAAACACACGTTGGTAAACAAACACACGACCTAGCCTTCAGCAGCGTTATCGATCGGTTTGCTCATTAGTAATACAAAGACATCCGCATATGTAATGAGGTTATAGCGATGGCGTTATGTAAACAATTACAAAGTTACATTCTTAAACAAATCGGTACCTGAATATTTAGAACCAGACTCCAGTCAGCTTTCAGAACTGTTCAAGGGCTCATCAGCCTCCTTTCCATAACAGTCAGCCGAAACATGGTTGAGGTGAGACGCAACACAAAATGGCTCAACACAGGCCTGCGTCTTCTCTCTTCGAGAGTCATGAAGTGAATGAATGGTTTAGCCGCATTTCCCCAATCGTGCAAACTCACGCGCACGAGGAGCTAGTGCTTCTTGGGAAAAGACACCTTCTCGGGAAACATTCATTACCCGCCTAGAAATTCTAGATCTCTCTGCACGAGAATTTAGTACTATACCCAGTCTCACGGGTCACTCAAATTCATGTGCTCCGAGAAGATTCTAGACGGTAATTCCTCCATCGGCTTCCCTCAGTCTATTTATAACTGGGAAAGTCCCCGATGATGCACCAAAATAGTGCGGGATCCTGACGACAACAGACAGATAATCGCGTTTCGTCACAAATACAACCTTCAATTTTACACGCCTCCTACCCCCCCCCCCCCCTTCTTTCTATGTGCTCACTGAACCATAACACCCAGCACCGGATATAACTACACCCGAGATTTTCTTAGTTATTTACAGATCCGTACGTGAGGTGAGTATGCAGGTTTTTTTCTCTATTAACATTTTTACTATTAAACTGGTGGCAAAGCCCTATTGAGAGAAGGACTGGGGACGGGTTTGCAAGTGGCTCAAGATGCCCTAGCTGGTAGGAATGTTGGTGAGTCCTTCAAAGAACATGCCAGAGATGCTGGTCAACGTTTACTACAAGGCGCTGCTCAACACATCAGCCAGTCAGGTAGTGGGGTTAGGAAACGAAAACAAGCCGCCCCGCCATGTCAGCCCAGTAAAAGAATAAAACCAACAGTCAGAAAGCCGTCGACTCATAAGACACATCACCACCAAGCGGGACATTCGGATATTTTCTCATAATGGCGTTAATTCATCCCAAGTCGTGCGAGTGTCTGCATTCTGGTCTGGATCTGTTTAGCATGCCTCCCACCCAGACGGCCGTGGAAGAGGGACAGTTTGTGGAGATTCATCAGTTGGCCACGTTAGCTTATGGGGCACCCATCGACTTCACCATTTCTGGTGTCGGTGAAGATTACATTGATTTGTTTAATACTTTTCTTCACGTGAGAGTCAAAGTTACACTGCCCAATGGCAACGACCTACCACCAACAGCGGAAGTCGGTCATATAAATTATTATTTGCATAGTTCTTTTTCTCAAGTAGACGTGTCCCTGAACGACACTCTTATTTCACCGAGTGAAAATTTGTATCCGTACCGGGCCTACTTGGAAGCTCTTCTGAATTATGGTGAAGAGGCCAAAAAGTCATCTGACGTCAGCTCTATACTATCAAGATACCCCTTTGCACATGACAGACACAAAGGGTGATAACAATAAAGGTCTAGCCAAAAGAAGATCTTTAGCCAGCTATAGTGTGCCTCTGGATATGATGGGGCGCATACATTCTGACATTTTCAATCAGGACAGGTACATGTTGAATGGTGTCGATATTAAAATCAAACTAACCCCATCAAAATCCGTGTTTAATTTGATTGCCACGGATGTAAACGATGGGTACAAAAGTGTCATTACTTATGCCGCCCTCTTGGTGAGGAAAGCTAAGTTAAATCCAGCTATCTCTCTGGCTCATGAAAAAGCCTTATTGAGATCCAAGTGCCAAGTATCCTTTTAAAAGAGTCGCGGTAAAAACCTTTTCTATCCCGAAAGGTATGTTTTCCCACACACAAGATAACCTTTTCCTCAGCCAGACACCGACCCGGGTAGTGATCGGTTTAGTGAATGCTTCCTGTTTCAATGGCGAGCTGAATATGAACCCCTTCATATTCAATCATTATCAGTTAAACTATTTGAGTCTGATGGTAGATGGGCGTAGTGTCACAGGCAAACCCTTAACCATGAATTATACCACGATTCAGTACATGCGAGCTTTCCATGGTACCAATTTGGCCCTCGGTCTGACCGGTAAGGATGTCGGGAATGGTATAAATTATGAAAGTTTTAGTCAAGGGTACGGTCTATATGCATTTGATCTGACTCCCAGTATATTAGACGGAGAACAGTGTGAATTGGCGAAATCTGGTCGGCTGTCAGTAGAACTAAAGTTTGATGCTATAACGGATGCACCTCTACAAGTCGTCGTATACGACGAACTCGACTCGGTTCTAGAAGTTTCCAAGATGAGACAAGTGCTAACAGATTACATAGCATAATGGACACCCAACAACTAAGACAATTACTCATGTCTGATCTGGTTGTTCGACGCCTTCCACTAGTCAACATATCCGCTAGAGATCATTTGCCTAGACACATTGATAGAACACAGCCAGCCGCTTTGATCGTCAATACTGACACCAGTGCTTACTCTGGTTCACATTGGATCGCCCTATATTTTAATGGTCTAGGTCAGTTTGAATATTTCGATTCGTTTGGCTTGCCACCATTACACGCCGACATTATCCGCTTTATACAACGAAACTCGGACAGATCACCAGTGTACAACACCTGTATGTTCATTCAATCAATCATGTGCCATGCCGGAAAGCATGGGCGTTCATGATTCGCCATTTCACTCGATCACTAGAGTCGTAGATCAGCTCAGTGTTCCTGTCTCGTCCATGCCTTGTGGCCAAGCCATCCAGGTATTTTCCTCTTGGTCTTCCTCTTGGTCTGTTCCCTTCGATCTTGCCAGCTGTCACTAAGTTCTCCAGTCCATTTTGTCTCATAACATGTCCAAAAAATTTTGACTGTCCACGTCTAATTTCTCTAATCAATCTACGATTTTCATTTGTCTCTTGTAGTACTTGGTTATTGGTTTTTCTATCTGTCCATGGTATTCTTTGCATTTTCCTCAGAAACCACATTTCTGCAGCCATCAGATGTTTTTCAGCTTGACTGCACATTGTCCAAGTTTCACATCCATACAAAAGAACAGGCTCTATGTATCCCCTCAACACTCTTTTTCTCGTTTCAATTGACATCATTTTATTGGTCAGAATGTTTTTCATCTTGCTAAAGGCTACTTTCGCAATGGCGATTCTTGTTCTAATCTCTTCAAGGCATCTGCCATCAGATGTTATGACTGTTCCGAGATAATTGAACCGATTCACTTGTTGAAGAATATTCCCATTTACTTGTATATTACATTGTGGTACTTCGTTCTTCCTAGTGACGACCATAACCTGTGTCTTCCTACAATTTAATTCCAACCCCAGCTGCTCACTGTGTACAACAACAGCGTCTACTAATTGTTGCAGATCCTGTGCATTGTCTGCAATCAATACTGTATCATCTGCATATCTAATGTTATTTATGTTTCGTCCTCCAATGCTGATTCCATTTAGGTCTCCTACATTTCTGAAAATACTTTCACTGTATAAGGAAAAAAGATCTGGAGACATTACACATCCCTGCCTAACACCTCTCTTAATAGGTTGATATTGTCCTATTTCATTATCAATCCTTATGGCAGCTTGTTGTTTCCAATATATGTTTTTTATAAGTCTAATGTCTTTCCCATCAATTTGTAGATCTGCAAGCATATCCACAATGTTGACATGTCTAACTCTATCAAAAGCCTTTGTGTAGTCAATAAAGCAAAGATGTATATCCTTGTTTACTTCTAACCCGTATGTTACAAGACATTAATAACAGTACTTGTGGTCTGTATGCGTTGTATTTCTTATTGATGAAATGCCGCGGCTCGAGCATGTCATGTATCCTGCAACCATTTGGACACAGACAACACGTGAACGACCGTCTCGTGTTTCGATTGGTTACTCCGTGGTTAAAAAAGACAAGTCCAGACCTGTTTAAAACTAGATAAATTCATCGTTATAAACTGAGACGACCACTCATCTTTTTGTGTCTACAACGATCAAGATGTCTACATCCAAGTGGTTATTCATGTCAAGACCTGTTGATATGCCCAGACAACTAGACAACAGTTTGAAAGCGGTGAGTTTCTCAAGACAGAGGAACGACGACACTCCATCTATATCAGTATTATGATTCTGAGATAGTGTATCCTTCCAATGTGGGAATTACACTTACGAAAGCAGAGTTTGAATCTCTCGTCTCGATGAAGTCTGACATTCTAGCTGCTTTTGAGAATCTAAGTTACGGTGACCAAGCTACATACAAGCCAGAGCAGTCTACCGACAGTCAAGACAAGCCTCTGAAAGACCAGACATCTTTCTACAATAATCAAGTCCCTCTGCTCCCTTTGGGTCGTCAACGAACCCAGTTTTAAATGTTGTATACCAATAAAAGCCATTTGAAAATGTTATTATTTGTTTGTTTTTAATTTTGTCTCTCTGTTTTATTATGTTTTTTTGTTCCATTGTATGGTTTTTCTTCTCTCTCTCTCTCTCTCTCTCTCTCTCTCTCTCTCTCTCTCTCTCTCTCTCTCTCTCTGTCTCTCTGTCTCTCTCTCTCTCTCTCTCTCTCTCTCTCTCTCTCTCTATATATATATATATATATATATATATATATATATATATATATATATATATATATATATATTGTGTGTGTGTGTGTGTGTGTGTGTGTCAGTGTTGATGTCTCTCGGAAAAGAAGAGCGTAATCACGTGAAAAAGCCAGCCACTTGAAACAACCAACCAATAAAATCATGATGCTCACCCCCATTCATAGCAAGGGTTTAGTGGTACCACCGCGTGTTTTTCTCATTAAGAAATTCTTGAACGTAGCCCTGGTGAAGAAACGTGTGTGTTGATGGTCCCAGGCAATCGTACTTGTGTGTCTGTCTGTTTGCTTCATTGCACTTGTGTGTTTGCTTCGTTGTACTTGTTTGTTTGCTTCGTTGTACTTGTGTGTCTGTCTGTTTGCTTCGTTGTACTTGTGTGTTTGCTTCGTTGTACTTGTGTGTCTGTTTGTTTGCTTCGTTGTACTTGTGTGTCTGTTTGTTTGCTTCGTTGTACTTGTGTGTCTGAATGTTTGCTTCGTTGTACTTGTGTGTCTGAATGTTTGCTTCGTTGTACTTGTGTATCTGCTTATTTGTCGCTGGGTTTCTGTTTCTCTATGTGGCTATACTGGTATCTATGACTGCGTGTCCGCCTATATGTCTGTGTGTGTGTTGTTGTTGTTGTTGATGATGTTGTTGGTGGTGGTGGTGGTGTGTGTGTGTGTCTGTATGTCTCTGTATATAGAAGTGTAGGCGTTCGTGATTGTAGGTGTGTGTGTGTGGTTGTGTATAGTTGTGATTACAATAGTACTGATAGGCGATGGGTGTGTATGGTTGTCTTTGTGTCTGTACGCTTGTAGGTGTGTATGTACAAGTGTATCAAGTGTGTATGTGTGTAGTTGATGTCTGGTTGTACTTGTGTTCATGTGTGTGTATGTCTGTCTGTGTGTGGTTGTTGTGGTGACACTAGTAATTATAGGATGTGTGTGATGTCTTTGTGTTCATGTGTGTATGTGTGTGGGTCTGCACTCGTGATGTCTGTCTGTAGAAGTGTATCAACTGTGTATGGGTGTGTGTGTCTTTGATAGTCCCTCGTTTCTTCAGTGTTCTGTTACCCGGCAGACAGATCTGATTTTGATGTTCGTTTCCATTCACCCTCTAGTAATAATAACGACAGTCAAGACAGGCCTCTACAGGACCAGTCATCTTTCTACAATAAGCAGCTCCCTCTGATCCCCTTTGGGTCGTAAACGAAGCCGTTTGTAAATGTAGTTTGATGTTGTATACCAATAAAATCCACTTGAAAATGTTATATTTTTTTGTTTGTTTTTCTTTTTGTGTCTCTGGTCCATTGTGTCTGTGTCAGACTCCTACACACCTCTTTAGTTTTGTTCAGATGATAGTGACCCTCTACATAACACCTCATACCCATTACATTTATGACCACCCCTATATCAACCACTCCTGCTTGACCACTAATACCTGGTACCCACTCCTTACCACACACCATATCCATTACAACTTTATAAGATTTCATTTTAGTGAATAAGCTACTATGAACATACCACCTTTTAATTTCACTATGACACTACTATCACCCCACATTTATCATCACACATTTATGAACATTTAAAACAGTTGGTACCGACACGAACACCCCACTCTTCCTACTTTCGACTAATTACTTTTACAGACTACCCCGTTCCGTCACACCCCGCCCTTGGAAGTTTATACAACACATTTTCACTAGTCTATACATCTCGCCCTCAGCACCCGTAGTTGTATACCACAGCAACTAATTACTTTCACAGACTACCCCGTTCCAACCAACAGATTTTCACTTCAACCAAAAAAATTCATAGCACCCGACCTGGGATTTTCAGCCATTTTACCCGTCCCAATCTCACGGTAAATATTAACGCTCTTTCACGTTCCGGTATGTTAGTTTGTGTGTATGAATCCTTGGTCTTGACTGTACTTGTGTGTGTGCGCGCGCTTGTGTTTGACTGTAGTCGTTCTCATAGTACAGTGTTAACTCTCGGTCACCAATCGCTATGTTCGTTTTTGTCTGTGTTTGCTTCTGTATATGTCTATATGCGTGTCTGTTTTGGTTCTGTATATATACATAGGTCTGTCTGTCTGTTTGTTTCTGTATATGTACATATTTGTGTTTATCTGTACGTATGTCTGTCTGGTTGCTTCGTTGTACTTGTGTATCTGTCTGTTTGCTTCTGTATATGTACGCGTGTCTGTCTGAATGTAGAAGTATAGGCGTTCGTGGTTGTATGGGTTTATGTGTATACTTGTGTGGTTGATGTCTTTGTGATGTGTGGGTGTGCTTATGTGTATACTTGTATGGTTGATGTCTTTGTGTGTATCAAGTGTGTACATGTGTGTACGTGTCTTTTTGTTTATGTATTTGTTATAGACAATAAGGCTCGTGTAGACGATTACGATGATATATTGTGGTTGCCTAGAGGAACAGTCCAAGCACCTGGGTCACATGAACCGTATTGACACTCGATGATAGTCCTCTTAAGTGTTCTGCGGGCCCGATCGACAATCATCACCACTACGGCGGACATCACCCCATCCACTCAGAACTACGACCCCCTCACTATATTACTAAGCCCAGACTCTTATGTTTTTTTTTCAGATGATAGTGACCGTCTACACCTCTTATCTTATTACATTTATGACCACCCCTATATCGACCACTAATACCTGGTACCCACCCCTTACCACCAAAGGACACCATATCCATTACAACTTTATAAGATTTCTAATCGGTGAATAAGCTACTATGATCATACCACCCTTTAATTTCACTAAGACACTACTATCGCCCTACACTTAACATCACACATTTAACACACTTGGTACCGACACGAACATTTTACCCCTTCCTACTTTCGACTAATTACTTTTACAGACTACATTCCCACCAACCATCAAGAATTTCCCCGACTACGAGCTTAAATATACATGTGGTGCTGGTTGGAACCCTCGTTTTCATTACACCCTCCTCTGACCTCTGCCCTCTTACCCACCATCCCCGCCTAAACAAGAATTCTACTGTCTTATTTTCACTGGCAGAGACCATACACACCCCCGCCCTTGACAGTTTATACACCACGAACAACACCCATCTCACCACGCATACATTACACTAAACACATTTAGCAGGTACCGCGTTCCCACACCGACCTTGTACACTTCACCAACACTTCAACAACCAATATATATTCTCATGATAAGCAACCCTCTTTACTTTTGTTCAGTTGATACCGACAGTCTCTACACCCTCTTACCACCATCCCCCCTAAACAAGACTTCTACTGTCTTATTTTCACTGGCAGAGACCATACAAACCGTCACACCCCCGCCCTTGACAGTTTATACACCACGCCTTCACTACATCTCACCATGCATAATTGTATAACAGATCATTCATCCCGTTCCTACGTAACCACGTCCAACCAAAATATATAACTTACATCCCTTCAACCACCCCTTCAAACCCTCATCCGTGCGCCACCTACACTACCTTAATTACTTTCACAGAAACAAACTTACCCACCAAAAAAATTTACCCAGCAGCCATTTTACCGCGAATTTTTTTTTTAAGCCAAAAACCTTCATAAAACATATACGCAGCCATGTTGGATGCTGAATTACGTGGATGCGGCCCTAAATCCACTACTGCCGTCGTAACTGAGAGTCACAATCGCAGGTAAAGTTGTAGATTATCGCGTCCACTATCTGAATTAGGTTGATATCTGAAGCCAATGATTAACTGACTCGACTATTTGGGAAAAAAGCATTGTTTCTCCAGCCACCAACTGGTTTATTATTATTATTATTATTATTATTATTATTATTTTTATTATTATTATTATTATCGTCATCATCATCATTAGCTGTAAGCTCCCTTCTCCACAAACGAATTAGCCTCTTTAATCAAATGATTAGCAGACTTGTTAAGAGATAATTGAGTGAATGATGTTTATTTATTTGTGTCTCTATTGTTCTGTTGTATGACAGAGCACTGGGTGTTCTATTACTTTTGCAGGAAATGTGGTCTGGATAAGCTGACTTGGAACATCTACACAGCATCCAGTTTAATCTTCCAGTCCTGCACCACTGTTAGGATAGTTGATTGTCTTCAGGGAACCGAAGTCATACCTACCTAGTATTTAACGAGCCAATTTCATCGACTTCTCCTTTCACAATTAATCCAGGCTGGAAAAATAAACTGCGTTAACATCTTAGCTCACATTTATTTACCTCCGTGCTTAGAATCATGAGTATGGTTTTACAAAGTTTACGGTTACCTGTGACATCATCTGTTTTTACGGCGTTCGTCCACATTTTTTATCAGAAATACTAGCTGACCCTGCCCGGCTTCGCCCAGACCCTGGTGGGGAGCATCTCATTTAATTCATATAAGTAGTCATATAAGTTCTCGTTCCCGTTACCGACTGTCTGTCTGTCTGTCTGTCTGTCTGACCCGGCCCGGCATTGCCCAGCTCCTGGTGTGGTGCATCTCATTTAATTCATATAAGTAGTCATATAAGTTCCCGTTCCCGACTGTCTATCTGTCTGTCTATCTGTCTGTCTATCTGTCTGCCTGACCCTGCCCGGCTTCGCCCAGTCCCTGGTGGGGAGCATCTCATTTAATTCATATAAGTAGTCATATAAGTTCCCGTTACCGACTGTCTGTCTGTCTATCTGTCTGCCTGACCCTGTCCGGCTTCGCCCAGTCCCTGGTGGGGAGCATCTCATTTAATTCATATAAGTAGTCATATAAGTTCTCATTAAATTCATACAACAAAAAAAGTAACTTAAAAGAATGTCCGTCCACACACCATCCATTATTTTTAATGAAAACTCTTTCTAATCACCTGCATGACTACAGTAACTTCTTAGGCAAAAAAAGATGAGTTACAATGTTATGCATTGTGCATTATTTTTATGAAAATGCCTTACAGATTGTATCATTATTTATTATAACTCATATGCCGGTACATAACTATGGACACAGAGTTTATAAATCTTTGAAAACGATGCCACAATATGACTATAAGTTATACAGAAAAGTTATGCCCCTTGAAATAAATTTTACGGAGTTAGGTCCCCTGAGATATATGAAATTATAATGAAAAATGAAATAATACTGAGTAAGCAGGCGATTTCACACTAAAAAAATATCACAGTTGGCAGCGCTGGAATGAAAGGAAGGCGTGTAGAAAATTTCATCTCAATCGGATGGGCCGTTCGCGAACAAATAAAGGACATACATACATACATACAGACATACAGACAGACGGAGATCGCCTTTTATATATAAGATGAACGGTCTTAGTGGCCTCAAAGGGTCCCCCAACTATAGTTCTCTATAATACGTGTACAGCATAGGAACCGACCAATCAGGTCTCTTCTTTAAATGTACGTTAATATTTTATTTTGCGCTCGCCCGCTTTGAACTCAAGCGTAGTCCATACACACTATATTTATTGTAGTGATGGACAATTTTTGCGTGGGGGTTAGCTTTCCCTATTAACAGTGTCCCTCGCTATCACGCGAACCTACTCCGACTTCAGAGGTACTTATAATTAACGTCTCCCTGGCGAAGAGGTTTACGGCTTTCGCCGTAACCCCGTATATTCTCGTGAGTAACGCAGCTGCGCCCGAACCGGCAGCGGTTCGAGCCGCGCCTGGTATCTTACGGGGGTATGTGAGCCGGTCGCTCAGAAAGCAATGGCAAACTACTGAGCGTAATCTTCCCTTGTACATCAACAGCAGCTGAAAAATGCTAATGTTAACTGCAACGTCCTGTAGGGATATGCAACATTTTAAAAAATATGTCAAGGACGACAGGTTCATATTTTAGTCCAGCTTTCCGGTGTAGGGGATGAACCGCTAACCTCGGCATCAGCACATCGAATGTTTAATAACATCGTTCTTATCCATTCGGCCATGCGGACCTGCGTATCGTTAATATAATGGACACAGCATTACGGTCCGATGTGTTTGTTAGTTTGCCTATGCTGGTTTAGTATAAAATTTTGAGACCTATGGTGCTACCTCAATGGCTGGATACGAAATATTTCCATATTCCATAGTTGTGGGTTCATGTGGATAAAATTATCATCATCATGTGACATGGCAATGTTGTCAGAAAACAACACAAAAATGATGATATGAATGTAGACGCCTGTGACAGTAATAGCTCTCCGGAAAGAGATTGCCTTTCTGACATAAATAACTACAATTACAACAAGAATCCTGGGCTCCCAAGATAGTTTTTCATTGAACCAACAAACAAACGGGGGTATGTGAGCCGGTCGTTCAGAAATCAATGGCAAACTACTGAACGTGAAACTTGCTTAGTACATCAACAGCAGCCATAAAATGCTGGTGTTGACTGCAACGTCCTCTAAGGGATATGCAACATAAAAAAGAAGAACACAACATACTGAAAGTATGCCAGCTCCGTGGCGAAGGAGTTACGAACGCAGTTCGTAATCCTGCATACCACATTCGAAACACTGCTTCGGGCGATTTGGCAGCAGACCGCCTTGTGTTGGTTTTTATGAAATGGTATGGGTGCAGGTCGTTCAGAAATCAATGGCAAACTACTGAAAGTAAAATTGTCCAGGAATCACGAACAGCCAAAAAATGCTGGGGTTGACTGCTACGTCCTGTAATGGATAAGCAGCTAACTTGACTGAAAGTATACATGACGATATTAGCCGACAATCCTAAAGAATAATGTCGAATAAGTAAATTGCCTACGTCATAAAGGAATAGTGTGTATCCAGCTTCCTGACAGTTATCGTGTCATAAGCCGAACCTGATTTCTCTAAGGATTCTTAGAGACGTCCTCCTAATGAGACAGACAGTAAATAAATCAGTTGGTAACAAACTCAACCTAGTTACGTTATGAAACTAATAATCTCTTCAAACAAATCCCAGTCAATATAAATTAGAGGAAATGAACAATATTCAGATTGGATGCAATCATCTTTGCAGATGATGTAACGACCTGACCTTAGGTATGAGTAAAAGGTTAAAGGGCAGACGATACATAGACTTGCTGTGCGAGAATAACGCCCTTATCCGAGAAGGAAACAGGGTTTCGGGGTGGAGGCTAAACAAACTTTTGTCTTGGTCATATTTTCCACTTCCCTGCCGACAAAAATTTCTGACCTATGAGGTACAGCCTATATTTGTGCTGGTTAGCTTAATAAACCTTGGACGTTGAATGTGATAATATTTCCCAAAATCTGTGACAAAGAAGAAACTTTTGGTTAAGATCATAGAGTAGTCGTCTGCACCTTGATATAGTCTTGACTACCAACCGAGTGACACACTTTTCGCTGTTTTTTTTTTTTTTAATTTTTTAAAGTCAAATAATTGCTTTATTCTCCTGGAATTTCAGTTGATCTTCTCAATCACAGTATGAGGAGTCATCTTGTCAATTGTGCAGCCAATAGACTGCGCTAAGACTTCTTTCACAGTTCCAACGAGAGCTTCTGACACACTGCGAGCGCACATCAGTCTGGCGATCTTGATGTCATCAATGGTGATGCTACCACTTGTGTTTCACGTGTTTGCTCTTCTTGCTGTCACGAGGTGGCTCCTTCAATGCTCCGGATAATCAATTGCTGCTGCGCTTGGGACTACTTCAACTTTAGCCTGTCTGTTCTGTACCACCAATTGTAATTGTCATCTTCAGTCGCTTCCAGTTAGCTTTACCTTTCTGGATGTCATGATCAACGTTTTCACAGAGACAAACACAATGGGCCGATCTTTGGGGCCAGGGATGAGGTTGCTGGGACATTCTCCTCCAAGTGATCTGCAGTAAACTGTGAATACCTGATTTGGATCGAAGTTAGGAGGCATGATGTAATATTGAAGCGAAGGTTGTAGTTTTTGATGAGTTCACTGATTAGATTTCTTTGGCCTGTCAAAAAATGTATGTTTTTTTTTTTCTTTTTTTTTTTTCATGGGTACATGAAATTTATTAAACAAAAATATTCATAACTAAAATTTTCCTCTCTTTCTTAGTGGGGAATCAATGTTGGCGTCAGTGGACGAAGAGGAGCTGTCCCACTTCCTCTGCTCGGAGTTCCAGACCCAGTCATCAGGGTAGAAGTAATCCACAACTGTGGGTGGTTTTGAGAAAGAGCTTACAGTGCAATGGATCAGAGTAAAAATTTTGAAATGAATGTCATACTCGGGGATTTCAATGCTAAAGTAGGCAACGAAAAGGTACTGGGGCCTGACTGGTGACTATGGCCTAGGTGATAGGAATGAGAGAGAGATGACAGATTAATAGCATGGACAAAATACCATGAAATGGTAAAAGGTAACAACTGGTTCAAACAACGTCCTTGACGATTATATATGTGGGAAAGCCCTGGAGATAATATTCACAATCAAATTGACTCCAAAGAGACGCAGAAGCAGTTTAGTAGGAGCAATAACTAGACCTGGAGCAGATAGGCATAGTGACCATGTTACCAGTTATAGGAAGAAGAGGTTAAGACTTAAAAACATAAAGAAAACCCCCAAAGAACATGAAGCTAGATCTATCATTAATTAAAACAGACAAGGAAATCAGAGAAAAGTACAATGTTACTGTAAAGAACAGATATAATGAGATAATACAGACTATTGATGTACAATTGAGCATGTTTCGGGAATCAATACAACAGACCAGACATCAAATGAAATCATTCCACCTAATCACTGAATTGCAAAAAAGAAATGGATGACAGGTGAAATTTTGCAGATCATGGACGAAAGAAGAAAGAAAAAGCCAGATAAGAATAGAATAGAATACATAAAGAAATAACATACAAATGCAAAGTGGTTAAAGAAGAATGGCTGAATCAACAGTGCATGGGAGACGCAGAAGTTTTTCCACGGCACCAGGGTCAGGTTCTATACTGGCCAAGACCTACTAACACGTCCTAGTCATGCATCCTGGGCAACAGGTCCCTTCGGGGTCCTGGCTAACGTAGTGGGATTACTGATTCTTCCGAAGTCAGAGAATATGTGCCTGCACGGCGAGGGACCACCAGTCTGCACACCAATAAGCCAGACTTGGGACAACGGATACTCACGCAAACCTCAGGTCCTGTATGACATCACACTGATGTTGGACAACATGATGTCTTCATCCGACATACAGGACTTCGCGTTGGAGTTCACAGCCAGCGAACGCAAGTAATCAACAGTGCATGAAAATTGGGACACACTGTGGAAAAGACTCACATTCCATGTATTATTACATGGCCCTAAAGACCCTGCTCAAGATTCTTGGAGAAAATTGAAGGAAAGACGCTAGCCGGAACTTCAATCAACTTTCCCCACGACGTCTAACGGCGTAAGTGGAAGAAAACAAACAATCAAACACAAATAAATGGAATAACAGGTAGGAAAATACACAATATCACTGGACGTGTAAAATCGAGGAAGGTGCAATATTGATGGGGCAATAGGATATAGTCAATGGAAAAGGCTTGGGGTGGGGGAGGGCGAGAGGGGGGGGGGGGGGAGAACTATTTGTTCAAATGAGCAATACTAGGACGCGTGTAATAGTAGGCCAGGCTAATAGGACAGGCACAGACAGGTATACAGAACAGGCAATCATAGCAGGTAGAGACATAATCAGAGAGATAGAAAAGAAATAAGCAGACACAGGGGCAGACAGCGAGGACAGGCAGAATAGAGACTGACGTATAGACAGCTGGAACTTACAGACAGATAGAACTGACAGGCAGGCAGGTCAGACATGTGTACATGACAGATTGACATTTAAAAAATGATAGATAGAACTGTATAGACATTATGTCACTTACTTGTTATTTCCTTTAAATAGGTCGCTTAAAAGTGACAGGGTCAAATTCATTGCACCGGGTTTTATCCAATATGGCTCAGTCTCTTTCCGCAGCGCGGACTGCCGAAATCGTCACATAAAGCAGCAACTCCGTAGCTCCAGCGACGACCCCCAGGAGTCTCCGAGAAATGCACTCGTGAACCGAAGGACGCGGCCAGGAATCGAACCCACAACCTTTGGAGCCCGAGTCAGATGGCCTGACCACTTGGCGACGAGATGTAGAGCGAAATATGCCAGGCAATAAATCGTGCAATCTATTGTTTGTGTCTTCGTTATTCAAATTTAAGAATTCTGCGGCAACATAACTTTTATGTTCAGTTTATCAGCCCGTACAAAATTAACACTTGATTTACTAAATTATTAATTATTATATCTGGGATTAATGGTTTTGAAACATTAATTTAGGTTGGTGGCCATTTTGAACCTTTTAATCAGGTATGAACATTTAAGATTACAGTGGTAATATGACCTGAACCTTCGGTCTATCAGCCCGCGCAAAACTAATATATGGTCTGCATGGTTTGCTCAATTATTATTTAATATGTCAGGGATTAATGATTTAAAACTTTAATCGGTGGCCATTTTGAATATCTTAATCAGGTCGGAACATATAAGATTACAGCAGCAGCATGGCCTTTATGGTCCGCTCACTAGTCTCCAAATTAACAACTTATGGTTTCAGGGGCATTATAGTTTTTTGTTAGTTTGTTTGTAAATAAACATCATAAGACATTATTTGGTTCTTTTTATATTAATGGGTAGCCAGTTTTTAATTTAATGCGATTGAATGACAAAATATTTCAGAAATTATTGTTTATTCAATTAGGTCTCATTATCACGAACAAAATGGTATATTGTTGCTAGGGTCTTTGTTCAAGAATAACAAAATTTACGTAGGCATATGTGTAAAAAAAACAAAAAAAAAAACAGTGATTTAAGTGTTTAGGCCACACTTCATCTTAGTCCTGAAACAGTATTTTCGTCTTTGTTCATATTAAATTATAACTGACACACAAACATTAGTTAGGCCTGCATGTACTTTTTATTTCGCGATGGTGAAAGGCCGTGCAAGTTTATGGAATTTATGTAGACAAATATTATGTTTAGAGGAAACATTCATTTATATTGTTCGTAAATTTCATTCATTTTGAACAAATAGTTCTGTCCCTGCCCCTCCCCCTCTGTCTGTCTGTCTGTCTGTCTGTCTGTCTGTCTGTCTGTCTGTCTGTCTGTCTGTCTGTCTGTCTGTCTGTCTGTCTGTCTGTCTGTCTGTCTGAGGGATATGTGTGTGTGCGGTGCGTGGGTTGGGAATATTGCGTGGTAGGGGATGTATGTGATGTGCGGGTGGGGGATTGTGTAGTGGTGGATTGGGTTAAGGCATGTATGGGTGGGTGGAGGATGTATGTGTGGGTGGTGGGGTGTTTGTGTGAGTGGATTGGGGATGTATGGGTGGTTAGGGAGATGTGTGTGGGGGAGGGGGGATTGTGTGCGTGGGTGGGAAATATGTGGTCAATGGAGATGTGGCTGGGGGATGGGTGGTTTGAGGTGTGGATGGGGAGAGGATATGTGGGTTAGGATGTGTATGTGGGTGGGCGTGGGGTATGTGGGTTGGTGGGGGAATGTTTGTGGGTGGCGAGTGTGTTTTGGTTGGGGGAACAGGTGAGGGGAGTGTGGGTGGGGGATGTGCGGGAGGGGATGGGTCGGTTGGTGGGGTATGTATGTGTGTGTGTGGGTAGGTGGGGGTGTGGGTGGGGTGATGTATGGGTACGTGGGAGATGGGCCTCATAACATGGTAATTTGCCTTGATTATGTTTACAACATTCATTTCACAATGTTTATTTTTCTTCCTATGTAAATGTATAATGCTCTTGATGAACGAAAGACGAGTGATTGGAAGGGCCGAATGTAAGACGGGCCTGCGCGCCCAATTTGTGACCCTAATAAAGTTGATTTGATTTGATTTGATTTGATTTGATTTCTCTCTCTCTCTCTCTCTCTTTCTCTCTCTCTCTCTCTCTCTCTCTCTCTCTCTCTCTCTCTCTCTCTCTCTCTCTCTCTCTCTCTCTCTCTCTCTCTCTCTCTCTCTCTGCCAAATGGTGCGTTACTTTCTGACCATCCCTCCCATTTCTTCATTATAAATATCTCCTACAATAATAAACCATACAATTCAACTGCGCATGCGTTTCTCTCGTTGCTTAGAGCATATTTAAAATATGATAATAACATGATAGTAATGCCTTGATTGATCACTACACTTATGAATAATTCTGTTCAAACATTCTGCGGAATTAGCCAGATATCTAAAAGAAAAACAACTTGACAAGAGAAAAGTAGGGGACATAAACATCTAGTATTTTTATAAGGGACATTACTCTAACAAGAAAAATAAAATGATATATCTAGCTATTTTATATGAAATATCCAAAAATAATATCGAATTTTCTTATCTTAATAGTAGGGTCACGATCAAAGTAAAAGATTATAATAATTAAATAATATTTTAAATTTACTCAAAGAAAACTTTACTAATCTTTGCTAAATTATATTTTATAATCAACTTGTTTGTTCCATATTTACTGTTAATTTATAATAGTGTGGTCTAACAATGCATATCCGGCTAGAAATAGCGACGGTTAAGCTTCTAACTCGAGTTCCGCTGCTAGCTCTTTCTCTTTTTTAATGGTTTATTTGAAGGCAGATTCGATTCTGTCTGAAACACAATTGTAAACACTTTCATCATCATCATCATCTTCCACTTCTGCCTTCAAGTGTCGTGGGAGGAATAATTTGCGTTCCAGCGCCCGGTGGGCAGCATTGGATAGTGTTATTCCTTATGGTTGTACAATGTCTTTGATGTCAAGCCATTTTTTTCTAGGACGTCCTCGTGGTCTCGTCGCAGATGATTTTTGATGTAAGGCCAGTGATGGTAGTTGCTAGTGTTGCATTCTAACGACATGGCCAAACCACTTGATCTTCTGTCTTTCAATAAATGTGGCACAAGGTGTTGATCCCACTGTCTGTCTGATAATAGCGTTTCTTACTCGGTCTCGGATTGTTAAGTTGGCAGCTCTCCTCAGGAATCTCATTTCGCAGGTGTTGATTTTTGCGAATGTGTAATTTGGATAAAGTCCTGGTCTGAGATTGGTAGCAAAGGATTTGTGTGAATATGCTGTTTATTATCTGTCGTTTAGCAGGCATGTGTATATTTGGATGTTTCAGTAAGAGTGATAGTTGATATGTAAGTGCACTAGCTTTTTAACATCTGATTTCAATTTCTCTGTCTAATCTGCCATCTTCTGTGATCATACTTCCAAGATATTTGAATTCTTTAACTTGTTCCAAAGTTTTGCTATTTGTGTATACTTAGTGGGCCCGGCGATCTGCTAACTCGCATTACTTCGGTTTTGGCTGTATTTATGCTCATATTGTATCTGCTGCATGTTGAACTCAGATTATTAATATGATTTTGCAGTCTGCCCTCGTCCCTATAAAACAGGCACTGATCGTCTGCAAATAGAAGTTCATTTATTTCCTGTGGATGAGTTGTTTCATCTGGAGTAAAGAGTTCTAAATTTTCTGAATCTGTTCTGTCGAGACTTGCTTCTTTGGAAATTATGTCTATGTAGATATTAAACAGCAGGGGAGAGAGCCCACATCTCTCTCTCTCTCTCACTCCTGTATTGACTGTGAACATATCTGATATATCTCTTGTGTTCTTACTGCACATCCGGCTCGAGTGGTACATGGCTATGATGTTTTCTAGCAGTTGCCCTTGTATCCCATAGTCTTCAAGGATGGCCCATAATTTGTATCTGTCTACTCTATCGAAAGCCTTTTCCTGATCTACAAACACAATATTCTGCTGGTCACTATATTCGATAGTTTTTTCACATATTTGTCTAAGTGTAAATAGTGCATCAGTGCAACCTTTCCGAAAACCGAATTGTACTTTGCTTAACTGTTGTTCAACTATGGGTCTAGCTCTTTGTTCCAATAGTTTTGCAAACACTTTCCCTATATGGCTCAGGAGTGATATACCTCTGTATGTTTCGCACTCTCTCATATTGCCTTTCTTTTTCCATATTGGTACTATTATTGCCTGTTGCCAATTATCTGGGACTTTTTTTTTCTTCCCATGCTATGTTAAAGAATCTTGCTAGCCATTTAACTCCTGTTTCCCCACAGGCCTGAATAGCTTCTGTGGTTATTCCATCTGGACCTGGTGATTTCTTTTTAGGACTTTTCTGTATAACTGCTTTGACTACTGCAGGTATGAAAATTGGTTCTTGCTGTCCCTGGCTTTTAGGCACAAAAGTGAGGTTTTCTTTTTTATGTGTAAGGTTAAGTAGTTCTTAAAAGTACTCTGCCCACCTTGCTAGACTTTGTTGTGGCTTAAATTTCGGTATACCTCTTTTGCTGTTTATAATGGTGGTTGGGTTGCATTGAAAGTATTCTGCCCACCTTGCTAGTCTTTGTTGTGGGTTAAATATCGGTATACCTCTTTTGCTGCTTATGATGGTGGTTGGGTTGCATCTCTGTTTCTCATTGTGTTGACAAGTTTATAAAATTCTCTTGGGCAGTCTTTGCTAAGGGCGCCATCTGTTCACCATATATTATCCAGGATTCATATTGAATAGGTACAATTATCTCGGAACAGTAATAACATCTGATGGGAGATGCCTTGAAGAGATTAGAACAAGAATCGCCATGTCTAACGTAGCCTTTAGCAAGATGAAAAACATACTGACCAATAAAAAGATGTCAATTGAAACGAGAAAAAGAGTGTTGAGGTGCTACATAGAACCTGTACTTTTATATGGATGTGAAGCTTGGACAATGAGCAGTCAAGCTGAAAAACATCTTATGGCTGTAGAAATGTGGTTTCTGAAGAAAATGCAAAGAATACCATGGACAGCCAGAAAGACCAATGAACAGGTCCTTCAAGAAACAAATGAAGATCGTAAACTGATTAGAGATATTAGACGCAGACAGTCAAAATTTTTTGGGCATGTTATAAGAAGAAATGAATTGGAGAACTTGGTGACAACTGGTAAGATCGAAGGGAACAGACCAAGAGGAAGACCTAGAAGCAAATACCTGGATGGCTTGGCCTCGTGGCATGGTCGAGCCAGAAACACAGAGCTGATCCACGACTCTGGTGATCGAGTGAGATGGCAAAACATGACCGCCCACGCTTACCGGCATGGCACATGATGGATGGATGGATGGATTCATCTTTAGATGCTCTAATTGTTCGTTTGGTATTACGTCGTGCTATTCTATAAGTAACATAGTCTTGTTCAGATTTAGTTGTGATCCACTTTTTGAACGCTACCTTCTTTTTGAATATGCTATCTTTAACTTCGTTGTTCCACCAGGCTGTTCTTAATCTTTTGTCCTGCCCTACTTTCTTTGTTCCACATTTATTTTCCAGTGTGTCGAGCATGGCAGCCTTGAAAATTGTCCATTCCTTATCTACGCTTGAGTGGTCATCATGGATGTTCTTATGTAGGTGTTTGATTTCTCGATTGAATTCGTCTTTAACCGTATTTTCCTGAAGCCTCCTATAATTGATGTCATGTGTTGTTACCTTTTTGTTTCTTATTTTCCTGTTTGTTGAAATATTTGTTTATTATGACTGGTTTGTGATCAGTATCAACATCTGTATTTGGAGTGCTCTTGAATCTAATATTAGTCTTCTGTCTGATTTCCTAATTAGAATAAAGTCAATTTGAGATGCTTGGTCTATGTCATTCCATTTATACCAGGTTTTGGTGTGGCTACGACGATGTTGAAAAAAAAAAACAATTTGCTATTATTAGTCCGTGTTTCGGAATATATGTTGAGTAGATGTTGACCATTGCTGTTACATTCAGTCTCTGTGTCGCTGAATGGCCCCATGCAATCATCCCACGGTGTTCTTCGTGTGTCTTTTCGTCCGTTAAAATCACATATCATAATAAGTTCATCCGTCTCCCTGACATTATTTAACGTGTCTGCAAGTTTATCAAAATACTCGTCTTTGTCTTCAACGCTGTAAGTGTCATTACATGGGGCATATGTTTGTATAAAAGATGTTCTATTTCCTTCTTTGATCTGTACTAGTATTATCCTTTCCGATATAAATTTAGTGTTGATAATGGCTTTCGCTTTGTCTGGATGGAACAAACAAATCCACATGTTTAGCTGTAGCTCGCTGGTCGACGCCACTCCATATAAGAACGTAACCTTCATGTATTCGTTTCGTGTTCTGCCGCTTGCTCCTAGTATCTGCGAGTTCAAATATTTCAATATTTGATTTTTTTAATAAACTCTACGAGAGCTGGTTCCTTATATCCTAGACCAGTAATATTCCAAGTCGCGAAAATCTCCTTTCTATTTGAAGTATTTCGAAGTTTAGCAGTCGTTAGTCGCTTGTTGTTGTTCGGCTTCGATGGAGTCCTTCATCATTCAACGAAAATGCTTTTTAATTTTGTGTAAGTGATCTCGGTTGTTTTCACCACGTGTAGCTTTGGATTAAAGATTTCCTCTGTCACGGATTATTTAAGCATGTCAGTGGTTTTAATTTTGTGGAAGTGGTTTCGATTGTTTTCACCACGTGTAGATCTGTATTGAAGATTTCCTCTGTCACGGATTATATAAGATGGAAAACCAAATTGTAAAACGTGTCAAAGTCAACACGAGTGAAGGTTTCGAGGGAGGATAGTTCCACCAAGCAAACACACTTGTGTTTTCTGTATCAGGACCTCATGTATGTCGGTTCAACTACTCGCTGATGGCGAGCGGGATCGGTAGGCAAGGGATAAAATCCATCTACCGGTTTGAGGACCCTAAAAGATGGTACTCTACGCTGACACCGGAAGCAAAGGCGGTTTATTATGAACGGCCTCATGGGATGAAGCATGAACTGCAGGATCCTAATTAACTATTGTAATCGAAAACATAGGGAAGGAAAAGACCAAGGCTGTGATTCACTAGATGCCTACAACCGGAAAGTTTGAGACAGTGAAGCAAATAGCCGCAGATATTTCGGGAGATATAAATGAGGAAATGCATAAACTTAAAACAGCACTTACAAGTGCTTACTGCTGTGCAATCCGAAAGAACCTCTTCCACATTACGTGGACATGGAGTTGGACGGGGCAGAAGATAAGCTGCACCGTCTCTTCATCACAGTTCTGGGACGCCGTACGACGTGTTCAGTCTGTGGGGAGGACTCCCACTGGAGTTATAAATGTCCGGCCAAAGTACAAACCCAGAAGGGACCTAGACTTGCGCAAAGAGAAACCTTGAACCCCCAGATAGATCAACATAGTAAGGAGGATGAAGACGGTTTCCAGCTGGTCACTAGGAAAAGGGGACGCTCAACCAAGAGGCTGTCCGACGGTGATAGCTCGACACCTCCAGCCCCACAAAGACCTGTTACCACGCTGCTGCCCCTCAACAACCGCGACTACCCTACACAGTCTGAAGCTCAGAGGACAAACAAAAAGAAATGTGTAAGTAATTATACTAAACAGATAACGACCAACGCGATGACCGGAAGAGACAGTGATATGATAAAGTTAACACACCACCAAGACGAAGAAGCCTGTCAGATTCTTCTCCACGCCTCGTTATTGACTTACATATTTCAAGCCTGGCGAAGGAATCTACTAAATATTTCCAGAAATGACAACATGAATACAAACAGTTTAAACATAATTATACATCTGGTTAGGCATCTTTAACTGGTTTTAGTCACGTGTTTCGATTGTATACCTTAGACATATGATCGGAAGCATCACCATATTTGATCGGTTGTATCGTTATGTTGTCAGTATGCTCTGAGTCAACCTCCAGTTTTCCCCAAAGACATGTCTGAACACGTTCACGTACGTTCACTCGCCGACATAGCCTGTGGTGAGTCACTCGATCGGTCACCTTCAGCTTATGACGATGCTGCTATTGATGGTGATGATGATAGTGATTTTTTTTGATGGAGCTGGGTGATGCTGATGCTGGTAATCCGGGTGACAGACACTACAGACGATCATGGGTACCGGTTGGTCAGAAAGACATCGGCAAGCTTGTCCAAGAAGCATGAATGCTGGGGCTGACTGCGACGTCGTGTAAATGCAATGCGTTACAACTTGACTGCAGTATGTAATAGTCAGACACAACTATAGTACAAGGCATAGTTTTGGTCGTGAAGTGACACGGCAAATCATGATAGCACACAATCAATGTTAGGGGTGAGTGCAACGTCCTGTAAATGGCTTGCCTTACAGCTTAACTGTGCTATGTAAAAGATAGACTCACAGGTATAATACAATACCTAGCTTTGGTCATGCTGTCACACGGTAAAGCATGGTGGCACACGACCAACCAATCAATGTTGGGGTTGCATGCGACGTCCTGTAATTGATAGCGCACACACACGAATGTACATACACGCACACCTACGCATGTGACATGACTGCCGCTCGTTCAATAAGACAGCAGCAATCTTACCCAGCAAGCACACCACTCCATAGAATGTTGGGGTTGACTGCGCCGTCGTGTAATTGATAGCACACACGCACGCACACCCACACACGCATGTACATACACACACGCACGCTAGCGCACACGACCTGACTGTCGTTCGTATATAATGACAATTGCAAACTTGGCCATCACACACGTAACTCCAAAGAATGTTGAGGTTGACTGTGATGTCCTTAATTGATAGCACACACACGCGCGCATGCACACACACACACACGCGCGCGCGCTCGCGTACGTGCCATGACTGTCGTTCGTCCATTATGACAATTGCAAAACTTGCCTCAGGAAGTCAGACACTCCGTAGAATACTGAGGTTGACTGTGATGTCCTGTAATTGATAGCACGCACGCATACACACGCGCGCGCTAGTGCACATGACCTGACTGTCGTTCGTATATAATGACAATTGCAAACTTGCCCAGCACACACGAAACTCCAAAGAATGTTGAGGTTGACTGTGATGTCCTGTAATTGATAGCACACGCGCGCGTGCATGCACACACGCATGTATATACACACGCGCGCGCTAGCGCACACCCCATGACTGTCGTTCGTCCATAATGACAATTGCAAAACTTGCCTCAGAAAGTCAGACACTCCGTATATATATATATATATATATATATATATATATATATATATATATATATATATATATATATATATATATATATATATATATATATATATATATATATATATATATATAATATTTCAAAACATTTGTGTAATGGTTTCGGATAGGAATATTTTTTATTTTTTCACCACAGATATTCCCTTCACAATCTCCTGACCGCTATCTACAATAAGTATTGAAGGCCGTCCATGTTAATTGACAGTTCCGTAGGCGTTATGCATGAGCGGTATCTTTTAATCTTGCGGTCGCTGGTCAGCCATTGTATTTTGCTCGCGGCGCGTGTTCGATGAAGCGTCACTTGTTGCTTGTGCACGCAGGTAACGATTGGCGGTCAGGAGAAGTTAGTGTGTAGAAGGGGGACAATTCTGGTTTAGTCAAGGGACCGATTACTCTCCCCTAGTCGTAGTTTTATAATTAAGGGGTATAACTGTGGGGTTTAATAATATTACATATTTTAATGTATATCTTGATACTCTATGGTTTAAATTAATGGAGACTCGTAGAATTTTATTGACGTAACTATTCTCCAATATACATACAAGATATTTTGGTGATTAATTAAGTTTTTAGGTTTAATTTGTAAATAAAATTGTATGTGTATCTAGTATATTCTTAACCAGATTTTCACCAAACGCGTAGAGGATATACATGGGTAAGGACAACCTGCCACATTAGCATACTGAGCCGTGCAAAAAGTTTATTCATGCAATCCAAAAAGGGGTTCTCGGGTTACCTCGAGAGGTGGACTAAAGCATTTTCTGTCATATTGACTTCGGTCTCCTCATCGAAGGGGTTGACTGGGGTTCGATTACATCACGTGACCACCGCCGGGGTGCCCCACCCGCGTCGAGGCCCGGTTTGCGCGCCGATGTCCGGTTCGGTTCACGCCGTTGTTCGCGCCGACGTCCGGTTCGCGCCGGTTCGGGTACGGGGGACCTGGGTAGGGGGTAGCTGTCAGAGTCTAAAGTATTGCCAGCAGAGATGCAGGGACATCGTTACGCCCGCCAGGCGAATAGTCTCTAGCGGGGATGCCGTAACATCGTTACGCCCGCCAGGCGAGTATTAGTTACCTGCCTGCGAGGTTGCTGGCTGACGAGACAGCCAGCGGTCAGGCAAGGACAAAGCAGGACGCACGCAGGCCTCGTGAAGCCACTTCAGGTGGGAAGGCGCGTTGCGAGAAATAGCCAGACAGCTCTGGGACTCGGACTCGACTGGACGTATGGAGAGAGAATGGCTTTGTGTAGTTCTGTGCCCGAAAGTCGAGTTCTTGTACATCTTGTGAGATAGACTGTAAGCTGTGGGTTGCCTGTAAGTGTATTGTTATAACTTATGTATTGTAATGATCATCTCTAGATCGTATTGTATGTGATCTGTAAATAAATCCATTGAAACTTCGTGTCGTTGTGTCTCAAGTCAAATCACATTGTACTTGTACTGTCTCACATGTGTTAGGTATAACGAGCCAGGTTTAAGACCCTGACAGTAGCCATGGACCGGAAGTGACAACCGGAAGTAGTCATCCAAACCCAAGAAAATAACCGCCAAGTTCAAATATCTGGGTCATTTGCGGGCCGTTTTTGTGACGAAACAAGATGGAGGTAGACTTTTTATATAGTAAAATATTATGGAGCAATGACGTATTGCTCCATAAATACTAAGTAAATACAACATCCGTTACTACTAATATTATCAAGTAACCTTTTAACCATGAACAGAGAATCCGCGTCATTAGAGCAATGCTTTAACTGTCCACCTGTCAGAACGTCCATCCTAGATCTGGCCTGTCCTGCCATGACATTTAGTCTACTAAAAGTCTACTACCTACTCCCACTTCAAAGGTACTTGTAATTAACGTCTCCCTGGCGAAGAGGCTTACGGTTCCCCCGTACATTCTCGCTAGGAACGAAGGTGCGCCCGAACCGCAACGGTTCGAGCCGCGCTGGTAACTTACGGGGGTATGTGAGCCGGTCGCTCAGAAAGCAATGGCAAACTACTGGGCGTGATCTTGCCTAGTACATCAACAGCAGCTGAAAAATTCTGATGTTGACAGCAACGTCCTGTAAGGGATATGCAACATTAAAAAAAAAAAACGTCAAGGACGATAGGATCATATTTTAGTCCAACTGTCCTATGTAGAGGATGAACCGCTAACCTCGGCATTGGCACACCGAATGTTTAAAAACGCCGTTCTTATCCATTCGACCATGCGGACCTGCGTACGTTAATATAATCGACATAGCATTACGGTCAGATGTGTTTGTTAGTTTGCCTATGCTGGTTTAGTATACAATTGTGAGACCTATGGTGCTACCTCAATGGCTGGGTACGAAATATTTCCATATTCCATAATTGTGGGTTCAAGTGGATAAAATTATCATCAGCATGTGACATGGCAATGTTGTCAGAACACAACACAAAAATTATGATATGAAGGTAGACGCCTGTGACAGTAATAGCTCTCCGGAAAGAGATTGCCTTTCTGACATAAATAACTACCATTACAGCAAGAATCCGGGGCTCCCAAGATAGTTTTTCATTGAACCAACAAACAAACGGGGGTGTGAGAGCCGGTCGTTCAGAAATCAATGGAAAACTACTGAACTTGTCTAGTACATCAACAGCAAATGCTGGTGTTGACTGCAACGTCCTGTAAGGGATATGCAACACACACAAAAAGAAGAACACAAGATACTGAAAGTATGCCAGCTCCGTGGCGAAGGGGTTACGAACGCAGTTCTTAATCCTGCATACCACATTCGAAACACTGCTACGGGCGATTTGGCAGCAGACCGCCTTATATTAGTTTTTATGAAATGGTATGGGTGCAGGTCGTTCAGAAATCAATGGCAAACTACTGAACGTAAAGTTGCCCAGGAATCACAAACAGTTAAAAAATGCTGGGGTTGGCTGCCACGTCCTGTAATTGATAAGCAGCTAACTTGACTGAAAGTATACATGACGATATTAATTAACCGACAATCCTAAAGAATAATGTCGAATAAGTAAATTGCCTACGTCATAAAGGAATAGTGTGTATCCATCTTCCTGATAGTTATCGTGTCAAAAGCCGAACCTGATTTCTCTAAGGATTCCTAGAGACGTCCTCCTAATGAGACTGACAGTAAATAAATCAGTCGGTAACAATCTCAACCTGTTACCTTATGAAACTAATAATCTCTTCAAACAAATCCCAGTCAATATAAATTAGAGGAAATGAACAATATTCAGATTGGATGCAATCATCTTTGCAGATGATATAACGACCTGACCTTAGGTATGAGTAAAAGATTAAAGGGCAGACGATGCATAGACTTGCTGTGCGAGAATAACGCCCTTATCCGAGAAGGAAACAGGGTTTGGGGTGGAGAATAAACAAACTTTTGTCTTGGTCATATTTTCCACTTCCCAGCCGATAAACATTTCTGACCTGTGAGGTACAGCCTATATTTGTGCAGGTTGGTTTAATAAACCTTGGACGCTGAATGTGATAATATTTCCCAATCTCTGTGACAAAGAAGAAACGTTTGGTTAAGATTATAGAGTAGTCGTCGGCACCTTCATCTAGTCTTGACTACCAACCGAGTGACACACTTTTCGCTGTTTTTTATTTTTTATTTTTATTTTTATTTTTGTTTAAAGTCAAATAATTGCTTTATTCTCCTGGAGTTTCAATTTATCTTCTCAATCACAGTAGGAGGAGTCATCCTGTCAATTGTGCAGCCAATAGACTGCGCTATGACTTCTTTCACAGTTCCAAAGGAGAGCTTCTGACACACTGCGAGCGCATATCAGTCTGGCGATCTTGATGTCATCAATGGTGATGTTACCACTGTGCTTCACGTGATGGATCTTCTTGCTGTCACGAGGTGGCTCCTTCAATGCTCGAATAATCATTGCTGCTGCGCTGGGGACTGCTTCATCTTTAGCCTGTCTGTTCTGTACCACCAATTGTATTGTCATCTTCAGTCGCTTCCAGTTAGCTTTACCTTTCTGGATGTCATGATCAACGTTTTTACAGAGACAAACACAGTGGGCCGATCTTTGGGGCCAGGGATGAGGTTGCTGGGACATTCTCCTCCAAGTGATCTGCAGTAAACTGTGAATACTTGATTTGGATCGAAGTTGGAGGCATGATGTAATATTGAAGGGACGGTTTTAGTGTTTGATGAGCTCACTGTTTAGGTTTGTTTAGCCTGTCAAAAAATGTATGTAGTTTTTTTTTTCTTTCTTTTATTTTTCATGGGTACAGAAATTTATTAAACAAAAGATTTCATAACTAAAATGTTCCTCTCTTTCTTAGTGGGGACTCAATGTTGGCGTCAGTGGACGAAGAGGAGCTGTCCCACTTCCTCTGCTCGGAGTTCCAGATCCAGTAGAAGTAATCCACAACTGTGGGTGGTTTTGAGAAAGAGCTTACAGTGCAATGTCCAGAGTAAAAATTTTGAAATGAATGTCATACTCGGGGATTTCAATGCTAAAGTAGGCAACAAAAAGGTGTGCGGCCTGACTGGTGACTATGGCTTAGTTGAAAGGAATGAGAGAGATGACAGATTAATAGCATGGACAAAATACCATGAAATGGTAAAAAGTAACAACTGGTTCAAACAACATCCTTGACGATTATATATGTGGAAAAGATCTGGAGATAATATTCGAAATCAAATTGACTCAAAAGAGACCCAGAAGCAGTTTAGTAGGAGCAAAAACTAGACCAGGAGCAGATAGGCATAGTGACCATGTACCAGTTATAGGAAGAAGAGGTTAAGACTTAACAACATAAAGAAAACCCCCAAAGAACATGAAGCTAGATCTAGCACTACTTAAAACAGACAAGGAAATCAGAGAAAAGTACAATGTTACTGTAAAGAACAGATATAATGAGAAAATACAGACTATTGATGTACAATGGAGCATGTTGCGAGAATCAATACAACAGACATCAAATGAAATAATTCCACCTAATCACTGAATTGCAAAAAAGAAATGGATGACAGGTGAAATTTTGCAGATCATGGACTGTCAAGAACCTGAATTCACACAGGCATGCTGGCCACTTCATTCGTACTTTACGATCACAAACACGAGTGTACAAATGGTATCCATGTTAATATTTATTTCTAGTAATTCTCTCACACAGTTTTCAACCAGGCGATAATGCCTACATATATATATATATATATATATATATATATATATATATATATATATATATATATATATATATATATATATATATATATATATATATATATATATATATATATATATATATATATCACTTGCTTCAATCGCTCTCACAACTCAAATACATTCGCTCGCTATGTCTAACTATGTCCTTCCTAATCTACACAGTCGCTAGGGAAAATCACACATCTGAACGCTCCAACAGTCAAGTCCGGTCTGCCTGAATTTACAGGTCTCGTTACTCCTAGCCTCTCAAGTCCCCCGTGCGGTCAGCCGCATTGCGTGCTGGTCACTTGTCACGTAGTCTAGAGTCTAGTACTCGTTAACCTACAGTCGTACTATCGTTCAGTCTGTTTGCGGGTAGTTCCCCGTGGTTAACGTCCCTTGTCCTATATTGGTAGTAGATTCCCGTTATGTCCTGGTTATGACACGTTTGTGTCCTAACTGTGTCCTGTCTTATAACTGGTTGAAGGTCTACGTCCTTCTACTGTCTCTGTCTGTCTATTCTCTAATACCATTCCTTATCTATGTCCTGTCTCTATCTTTTCTCTTATACAGGTCCTTATCTATGTCATGTCTCTGTCCTTTCCTTACTTCTGTCCTTGTCCTACTTATATCATTTACCCAATACTTTGACACGCTCTCCCCCCCCCCCCCCTCTGTATTGCGTCACCAAATTTTAGTTGTTAGGTGTGGCGCAATGAGTCGTAACATCTAATAAAAAATTAGTCGGGTCTAATTTTGTCAAAGTGCTGGCTTAGGGTTAACTAATCATGTCTTGGGTATAGTCACTAACTTATCAACGTCTGATGTCACAATGTCGTACTTATCCACTGGCTTATTTATCAGTGCTGCACAACTGTATTGTTGGCCAGAGTCAACACTCATTCACATTACATATATGGGAGCTGTAACGAACCAAAGCTCAATGTCTTAAAGACCTGCTTTTCAAAATGGCAATTGACCGACATCCCGCACAGATTGCCCCTGTTACGAGTACAATACATGAATATAAATTTATGCTCCCATGTAATGTTTCTCCAACTCTATTATATGTTGTGTGTCTGCTGATGTTCACCTTTCTAACTCCCGTTTGTGGCTAAGTCTTTCAATGTGCTATCAAAGTTTAGTAAGTGTATTATGTCCCCTGTGCATGAGTTTTCCCCCATTCCGTATACTGCTGTCTGCATTTTATCTGTAAGTATATCTAGTTGTTTGCGTGCTTATTTATATTTAATTCATGTTTAAATCACAAACATAGGTGTATGTCTATAATTTATGTGAATTGACATTTTCAAGCGTCGCAGGTTGGTTTATGCAGTCACGAACGAATGCGTATGATTAATTCATGACTGCTCTGCCGATCTGAGTCGCTGGAAAATATTCCTATTGTTGTAATGGAATTATGGCAACTACACACATAAAATTACACAAGCACATGTGTTACATAAAAGACAAAGACAAATCATAAAAACTCTTTGGTGCTGCAAAAAATTGCACCATTGTTATGCATACATATTTAATTCATTCATTCTGTCCTTGTTCTCGTCTTTCGCTCGCTCATTCACACGTCAAGGTTGTAGAAAAAAATTTCATGTCATTAAAATCAAATAACATATTAAAACAAAAAATATTAGCTAACTCTAAACAAGCGTAGAGCCCAATTGTCGTACTGTAATCAGTACTGTCCTTACATTATTTACAAGATGAATTGATTGCTTAAGGCAATCCTTAGTATTCTTCTTACTCTAAATGAATGATCTCCTCTACTTTGGTGTGCTGAACTCTACTAACTAAGGGAAGATAATCTAGGAAATAACCAAAATGAAGTGAAATGTGTTTGTTCCCTTAATCTAAATTATAGTTATGATGGTAATAATTTCTAGCTCAGTTATCATTTTAACTAACCTGTATTCTAATTAAATTAAATGGTCGTAACTAAATTATATTTAATGATGGGAATGATGGTTTCCTACGAGAAATCTAAGATGTAATTAACATGATTTCATGGTTATCAGTTATCAGTTATCAGTTGGGGTATCTTCGTTGCACTCCGGACATGTCCATAGGTGCTCAGATCCGCCCCCCAGCATATACATCAGCGACCGGTGGCTAATAGTGCCAGTTCTGTGTTGGTTGACGAGGCGCTTTGTTTTCCCGATGTACCTCTCGCGTCTGGCTGTGCCGATTCTTACTCCCAGGTCTTTCATCCTGGACAGCGATGTGGAATCATTGACGTCAAAGTCCTCTGTTCTCGCCATATCTTTAAGGACGTTAATAACATCGGCACGATCCATGGGCTGGCCATCTACAGGGGGTGCAGAGCCAGCCAGTTTGTCAGCTCGTTCATTTCCCTCGACTCCCGCATGTCCCTGGACGAAGATGAAGGTGACTTTACGGACAACAGACTTCCGCAGCGATTCAGTCCACTGTCTACGTACCGATCGAGCTTTGACCTTCTGAATCATGCTCATTGAATCACTTGGTACAGACACGTTGGTATAATGCTGTGACTCCAGCCATATGAAAGCCTGTGTAACTGCCATCACCTCCATCGTCATGCTGCTCGTGGTCATAGAGTGGGCACCACTGGATTCTTGAACGGTTCGGCCCGCTGAACGGGCTGTAAATGCCCACGCACTTCTCTGCTGCTTTACCACAGATCCATCTGTATAGATGAGCACTTCGGGGCTATCTGAGTGTTCATAGATGAGCGCGTTAACCTCTGCATTGACAGCGGCAGGGTTCTGCTCTCTGCACCGTCTGTCGAGTGTGATAATGCAGGAGAAAGTGCACTTAAAAGCTGGAGGCACCGGCACCCATTCCTTGCCGGGGTTGATACTGGTAAGACTGCAGACCTGTCTGACGACATCTTCCGCCCGACCCATCCATGATTTGCCCCTTTTAGCCTGTCACCCTTTTCTCTGAATATAGCGTCATGCAGAGGGTGCTGCTCATCTGCACTTATTTTTAAGTATGCACGAGCTCTCCAGATCTTGATCCTGTGTTCCATTGTCGGGAAGTCAAGGAGGTATCTCATTGCTACACAGCTGGTGTCTCTCGTGCAGCCCAAAATGATGCGCATGGCTTCGTTTTGTACCTTTTCAAGTCTTCCAATCTGTGTAGGGCTGACAGTGAGGATGGCCAGGGCATACTCGATGCGTGAAAGCACAAGTCCTTGGAACAGAAGTATTAGCAGTCTTTGCTCGATATTGGCAGTCGCCATGACTCTCATTGCTGACAAACCTTTTCGAGCCTTCGTTATGACATAATCGACATGATCTCTGAAGGACAGGCTACGATCAAGCCTCACGCCAAGATATGTCATTGACTGGGTTCTACTCAAACTGCTCCCATCCATTCTTACTGCCGGCAGGTCTGTTTTCACAATATGATTGTTTAGTGAGAACCATGTAACCGTTGCCTTTGCAGGGTTGACAAGGGCATCGGCATCAGCACACCATGAGGAAATTCGATCTAGTTCGCCCTGCATATCATTGGCAACCGCCTGTCTATCTCGACCCTGTCGATACACGAGGATGTCGTCAACGAATGACAGAGTCCTACCCCTCCCGTCCAACTGTTGTTCAGTGATCGGCACCGTATACACGTTGAATAGTACTGATGACAGTGGTGAACCCTGCGGCAATCCTGGACATATTGTTATCGGCTCAGAAGACCAACTCCAGCATCTTAGCACCACCTTCCTTTGGAGCAGCACTGCAGCTATCCATCGTACAAGGTGAGGGTGCACTTTCAGTCTGAGGAGGGTTTGCATCAAGTGCTCGAACGATACTCTGTTATATGCTTCCTCTAAGTCTATGGCGGCCGCACATGTCTCTTCTCTGACCTGAAATCCTTCGTAAACATCTTGAGCAAAGACCACTGCATTCAGCCATGACTCTTTGTTGCGTCTGTATCCTCCAAGTGTGGGCGGGAAGCAGCCGGAGCTGTTCCAAGTCCCAAGCAAGTCTGTGTGCGACAATTTTCTTCAGTAGCTTGCCAACAGTATTCTGCATCGTAATGATTCTGTAGCCGCTTATCTTGGAATGGTCTTTGTTCGGTTTTGGCAGCGGCAGCAAGTAGCTGTGTAGCATGATTTCATGATTAAACACCATGATTTCATGGTGTTTAATCTAACTATCCCTGTGTCTAAACGGGAGTGGGAGAATTGGTGTTGCTAAAGAAGAAGTAGTTATATTCTCGTAAACTAAATCAAAGGAGATATATTGTAACGTGAAACTTCATTAAAAATTATATCACATATAATATATAGATTACATATACATACATACATTAATACATATACATACATACAATAGTACATAACCATATTAAATTAATTAAGCTCAGTTGCTCCTGGTGGGTTGATGATGTCGCGTTTTACTCCTCCATGAATATCTAGAGTCTAAACACAGATTCTATATACAGTGTTCGATATTCAGTTCTATGGTCATCTTTATGTGTATTTACAAGTTCTATTCGCCTCTGTCGAATTCATGTAACCGTATCGACTCTGGTAGTTACTGATCTATATACACAGTCTTAAGCAATCACAATGTACACAGCCTATACGAACTCTTATTCATCATGACACATCTGTATGAAACTACTTTGCTGAAGGTGTCAATGGCGAGGCTGGTGTTGCGTCGTCTGTCTGCTGTACATCAGATACCTCAAAGTCCGAAGGTCTGGATAGCATGTCGGCAAGTGTGTTACTTCTGCTTTTAATGTGTCTGACCGTAAACGAATAGTTCTGAAGTATAAGAGACCATCTATAGATCCTGTTATTTTTGTGGACCCCTGTCTCCATAACTGTGAGCGGAGAGTTGTCTGTTTCGATTACAAAGTGTGTCCCTGCTAGAAATCTATGTAGTTTCTGGACACTGTAAACTATAGCTAAAGCCTCCAGTTGCGAGACGTCATACTTTGCCTCAGTTGGTGTGATCTTCCGACTTAAGTACATTACTGGATGGAAGATGTCGTCATACTGTTGACACAATACGCCACTTATTGATACTGCACTGGCGACAGTGCTGAGAAAATATTTTAAATCCGGATTAGGTAACCGAAGGATTGGGACATTGCTAAAAAGGTGCTTCAGTTTTGACATGGTACTCATTAAAATAACATTTTTTACATCAATTTTTACATTTGCCTTTAATAAGTTTGAAAAAAATACTGGTGATTTCTGCCAAATTGGGAATTGAGTTCACCAGACCAAGTAAACTTCTCACTTGCTTTTTTGTGGTTGGCATAGTGAGATTTAAGATTTTAGTCACAATTTTGTTATCAGTTTTTAGCTGGCCTTTAGATATTGTATGGCCCAGAAAGTCTATTTCCTCTAATCCCAACTCAACTTTGGTGGGTTTGACTGTAAGTCCAAACAACTTACTTCGTTCGAAGACATGGCTCAGTTTCTGTAAATGTGTTGTCCAGTCCGATGTGAAGATTTGTTTGTATTCTGTCCCTAATGCTCTTGTCTGTTCTTTCTGTTCGTCTGTCAGTTTCGGTTCTATCTGTATGCTATTAATTGTCGTAGTAGAGTCTACTGTCGGTACTGGTAGTTTCATGTCGTCGTCCTCTGTTTGGTTAACTATCGTGGTTGTACTAAGTGCGTTTTCTGTCTGACTGACTGGTGTGGTCGCATTGTGTTCGTCTTCTGTCTGTTTGATTGGTGTGCTCGGGTTGTGTTTGTCCTCCGTCTGACTGATTGGTGTGGTTGCACTGTGTTTGTCTGCTGTATGATGTTCTTGTCTACCACTGTACCTTCAAAAGGTCTAGATGCCAATGTTGTTTGTTGGACCTCTGATGCAAAATGTTTAACCTTTCTTACCCACTGCTGACAAATGGTACATGAATGACAAAAATATTTTATGTCTTTACACATTTTTGGCCAATAGAACTTAGATAAAATTCTGGCCGTTGTCTTATCATAGCCTAAATGACCAGCAAACAGCGAATCGAGTGCGATTCGTAAAACTGTTTGTCGATGTTTGACAGGTAGTACAGTTTGCTGGATTTCATGGTTATCTCTCTTGTATCCTCTAGTGAGAATACCATTGTGTAATTTAAAATACCATGACGCGTTTTTGGTCACTTTTGGTTGTTCACCCACAAATTTAAAATAAGGTGAGATGGTTGGATCGGCGCGTTGCGCCTCTATGAAATTTTGTTTGGTGGTGTTATTTATTGTACCACTAGGTGATATTAAGTGTAGCATTTCTTTCTGCAGGTCATCTTGTTGTGTTTGCGTTTCTGACCTCGTTACCACATTAGCCTGATTTGACAAGGTTTCTCTCCAGGCTTTTATTTCTTTAGCGGTGCAGTTCTTCAGTTGTGGTGGGTTCCTATTATCAGATCCGTACACGGGTTATGCAAGATGGCGCACGTAAATGTGCCTGACAAGAAAGGAGTGTCTATACGAGCTTTTGCTAGCGGGTATTTCTCTATGTTGCCTGAAAAAGTTCGGCACTTTACAAACCCGCCAGTATAGTCTTCTTGCTTAGCCAATTCCTTCCTAAGGCCGATCAAGGTACTCCCGCTATCGATCAAACATTGGCAAGGCTTATCATTCACCATTCCGTCATGGAATTTAGTTTGCCTCTGGAGGCAATGGCTGAGTTCGCGTTTTCACTGGAACACAGTACTGTGTGCCCGCATTTCAGCACTCCGTTTTCATGAAAATGGTGACATGTTACACATTGATCGAAATTTAGCACATCAAATGCCGCTACAACATTCTATCCATATGGTAACCTTTCTTCACTCTCACATTCATCCTCACTTCCACTCTCAGAAGAAGTATCCATAAGTACAGCATTACTGGCTCTCAATCTCTGACGTCCAACACATCTGCTGCTATAGTGACCAAATGCCCGGCAAAAGAAGCATTTGACAGCACGTCTGTACGTGTTTCTTTTGCTCTCTTGCTTTTTTATCATCATCTCTAGGTGAGATGCATATCCTGGATGTTTGTCACACATAGAAAAACTATCATGGAAAAAATTGCAATATGGACATTGCGGTGGCTTTGTTTTCTGTTTATCTTTCATCCTAAATGGTTATTTAGGTTTGCTTTTGGCGAAAGCCACTATTTTACTACCTTCTACTGTTGATTTAAATATATCCCTGTTTGAAGAAAAATATGCTGATCCCCGATTCTCTAGCTGTTCTAAAGATTCTACATCAGCTTGCTGTAAAAACTTGGCAAAGGGAGTCGGGACAGTTGAGATAATTTTGTCCATTATCATCAAGTCTCTCAGTTTTTCAAAGTTTCATTTACCTTTGCAGCATTCAGCCACTTACTGTATAAACTTTGTACGTTGGAGACATAGGCAATACACGTTTCGCTAGATTTAGGTTTTAGTTTAGAAAACTGAATTTGATAACCTGGGGCATCTAGCAAGAAATGTTGCATAATGCGTTGACGGATGTAGTCATAATCATTTCTCAGCTCTTGAGGGATAGATTCTATCACTTTCAAAGGCTCCCCAGAGAGATTTTTCATATAGATCATGGCCCAATGTTCCCGTGGAATTTCCTGGAATTTTAGCTGACATTCCACATTCTCAGTCCAGGAAGAGATGGAGTCTCCTTGGCAGAAGGGTTTGACTATCCCTTTGTACTTGCTAAACTTATTCTCCTCTTCTTTATTCTTTAGCTTGATTGTTGCTATCTGTACGTGAGATTCGACTTCTAACGCTTTCATTTTCAACTCTTGGTTTCCTCTAATCTCTAACTCTTTTAACTTGGTAGCTTCCGCCAGTTCCGCCAGGTCTTTTTGATGTTGTCGTTCCAGTGATCGTTCCTCTCTTTCACTGGCTGCCTTCCTATCAGTATATTCCTTGTATTTATCACTTGCCCATCGTTCTAGTTTATCACCCCTATATCCCAGGTCTTTACCCGCTTCTATGCACTCTTTCAATGTTGACATTCTTGTTAGTTAGTCCTCACGTTCACACACTCAAATCACAAAAATATAATTTATATAATAGTTCAAATTAATTACAGAATTGAAAATGAAGATTCTATTTTCATCGAGCACTAGTCAAAACAATTTGGGTACTTATCTGAATACTTTCAGCTTTGTCGGGTCTACCAGGAGTTGGTGACTTCTCTTTCCTAGCTTCTCCGTTCTTTTATATATTTCTACTCCACATTCTGTTATATAGAGCAGCAACAATTAAAACAAAAAAATTTACGAACATGTATGTTGATATTAATTACAATCAACCATCTCTCTCTCTCTCTCTCTCTCTCTCTCTCTCTCTCTCTCTCTCTCTCTCTCTCTCTCTCTCTCTCTCTCTCTCTCTCTCTCTCTCTCTCTCTCTCTCGAACCGAATGCTGAAATGCGAAGTTACTGTAATTATTTCTGTCTGTCGTTACGTCAATATCGTCTTGTCTTCACTTGCTTGAGGCATCACCTGGAACATTCCTGTGAAACATATCAATGTTATTGTCTTTGTAATTACGATATTTCACAAATGTTCACTCCCTCTCACATGCCATTCTATCTTTCGTGAGCGCTCTTCGTTTTTCAATCTTTCCTTATCAGTCGTAAGTTCTCTCGTAATCTTACTACACTTGTAATTCACTCGTTACTGATGACAAAAAATCACACTCTTATGTTACATATTTACCACTCTTGGTGCCAATGAAACACATTCTTGCTCATAGTTTCAAACACTTGCTGACATCACTATTGAACTTGGTCATACGTTTGCATACTACTCTTGCTGTTACACTGGTGAAAAGTTCATTCGACCACTCTTTCTGTTGTTACACAAACACTCTGGTCATCGGTTCATCAATCATTCTTTCTATGTTTGAAACGTACGTAGTGAATTCTTTCGTTACTCTTGCATTCTTGTCATTGTTTCATAAGAACTTCTGACACCACTCTTTCGTTCTTGTCATGGGTTCATAAGAACTTCTGACACCATTGGTTCATAAGAACTTCTGACACCACTCTTTCGTTCTTGTCATGGGTTCATAAGAACTTTTGACACCACTTTTGTCCGAGTGTCAAGAACCTGAATTCACACAGGCATGCTGGCCACTTCATTCGTACCTTACGATCACAAACACGAGTGTACATATGGTATCCATGTTAATATTTATTTCCAGTAATTCTCTCACACAGTTTTCAACCAGGCGATAATGCCTACACAGATATATATATATATATATATATATATATATATATATATATATATATATATATATATATATATATATATATATATATATATCACTTGCTTCAATCGCTCTCACAACTCAAATACATTCGCTCGCTATGTCTAACTATGTCCTTCCTAATCTACACAGTCACAAATGGAAAATCACACATCTGAACGCTCCAACAGTCAAGTCCGGTCTGCCTGAATTTACAGGTCTCGTTACTCCTAGCCTCTCAACTCCCCCGTGCGGTCAGCCGCATTGCGTGCTGGTCACTTGTCACGTAGTCTAGAGTCTAGTACTCGTTAACCTACAGTCGTACTATCATTCAGTCTGTTTACGGGTAGTTCCCCGTGGTTAACGTCCCTTGGTAGTAGATTCCCGTTATGTCCTGGTTATGACACGTTTGTGTCCTAACTGTGTCCTGTCTTATAACTGGTTGAAGGTCTACGTCCTTCTACTATCTCTATCTGTCTATTCTCTAATACCAGTCCTTATCTATGTCCTGTCTCTATCTATTCTCTTATACAGGTCCTTATCTATGTCCTGTCTCTGTCCTTTCCATACTTCTGTCCTTGTCCTACTTATATCATTTACTTAACACTTTGACATGGACGAAAGAAGAAAGAAAAAGCCAGATAAGAATAGAATAGAATATATAAAGAAAAAACATACAAATGCAAAGTGGTTAAAGAAGAATGGCCGAATCAACAGTGCATGGGGGACGTAGAAGTTTTTCCAAGCCACCAGGGCCAGGTTCTATACTGGCCAAGACCTACTAACACGTCCTAGTCGTGCATCCTGGGCAACAGGTCCCTTCGGGGTCCTGGCTAACGTAGTAGGATCGCTGATTCTTCCGAAGTCAGAGAGTATGTGCCTGCACGGCGAGGGACCATCTGCCAATGTCCTAAAGACCTAGGGAAATGAAACTCGGGTTCAGACAGACAACAAACTCCATTCTGATACTTTCTGATATAATTTATTCACAGTAATCTGGCGAAGAATGGGTTTCGCGGCCAGTTACGATATTTACATTATCACAGGAGTTCATAACAAAGCAAGCATACACATAACCATCACAGCAAAACTCTATCAACTATCTTATAATCAACAATCCTTAAATACACTTGGTTTCTATCTATCAAGTCCCCCTTAAGCTAAACCCTCCTTCGTGGTCGGAGTCCAGTCGCCGTCTGCCCTTCGACGTGTGTCCGGCGGACACGGGGTGTAACTCTCTTCGAGCTTCCCGTGGAGCAGGTCCTGGCACGCTGTAGGCGGGCTCCACCTGTGTCCACGGAGCTGTAGGCAAATTGACCCATCATTCTCGAAGTCTCGAGATTGTTCGGGCGTTCGAGTGGTTCCGTTTACTTCCCTTATATTGTGGTTATATCCCTTCTATAAATCCCTTCTAACTTTATGTCCATACCTACTCCATGTGAGACTTTGACACCATCAGTCTGCACACCTATAAGCCAGACTTGGGACAACAGATACTCACGAAAACCTCAGGTCCTGTATGACATCACACTGATGTTGGACAACATATGTCTTTATCCGACGTACATGACTTTGCGCTGGAGTTCACAGCCAGCGAACGCAAGTAATAAACAGTGCATGAAAATTGGGACACACTGTGGAAAAGACTCACATTCCATGCATTATTACATGGCCCTAAAAACCCTGCTCAAGATTCTTGGAGAAAATTGAAGGAAAGGCGCTAGCCGGAACTTTAATCACCCTTCCCCACGACGTCTAAGGGCATAAGTGGAAGAAAAACAAACAATCAAACACAAAGAAATACATAGAATAACAGGTAGGAAAACACACAATATCACTGGAGTCTAAAATCTAGGAAGGTGCAATATTGATGGGGCAGTATGATATAGTCAAAGGAAGTGGCGTGGGGGGATACTGACGTATAGACAGCTGGAACTTACAGACAGATAGAACTGACGTGCAGGCATGTCAGACATATATACAGGATAGACAGACATATAAAACAGATAGAACTGTATTGACATTATGTCACTTACTTGTTATTTCATTTAAATCATCATCAAGTGACGTGCCGGCTGGCGTAGGCGTTCATGGCTCTCCACAGATCTCGGTCTTTGGTGTTCTGGATCAACTCTGCTGATGATATTCCTCCATGCCACCGTCTCAATCCGTCCAGCATCATTTCTCTTGGTCTGCCTCTGCCTCTCTTCCCCTCGATCTTTCCAGTTGTCACGATGTTCTCCAATGCCTCTTTCCTCATCACATGACCAAAGAAAGCTGTTTGTCTCTTTCTTATTGTTGTATATAGTGTTGTAGTTTCATTAGCCTCTTTCAGTCATTTAAATAGGTCGCTTAAAAGTGACAGGGTCGACTTAATTGCACCGGGTGTTTTCCTAAATGGCTCAGTCTCTTTCCGCAGCGCGGATTGCCGAAAGCGTCACACAAAGCAGCAACTCCGTAGCTCCAGCAACGACCCCCAGGAGTGTCCGAAAAATGCACTCGTGAACCGAAGGACGCGGCCAGGAATCGAACCCATAACCTTTGGAGCCCGAGTCAGATGGCCTGACCACTTGGCGACGAGATGCAGCGAAATATGCCAGGCAATAGATCGTGCAATCAATTGTTTTGAGCCGAAGGTTGTGGGTTCGATTCCGGGCCGTGCCCTTCGGTTTACGAGTTAAATGTTTCGGAGACTCCCATGGGTCGTCGCTAAAAGCTACGGAGTTCGTGCTTTGTGCGACGCTTTCCGTGCTGCGGAAAGAGACCGAGCCATATGGGATAAAAACCCGGAGCAATGAAGTCGACCCTGTCGACTCTTAAGCGATTTAAGAATTCTGCGGCAACATAACTTTTATGTTCAGTTTATTAGCCCGTACACAATTAACACATGATTTGCACAATTATTAATTAATATATCAGGGATTAATGATTTGAAACATTAATTGGGTTGGTGGCCATTTTGAACCTTTTAATCAGGACTGAACATTTAAAATTACAGTGGTAATATGACCTTTACCTTCGGTCTGTCAGCCCGCGCAAAACTATTATATGGTCTGCATGGTTTGCTCAATTATTATTTAATATGTAAGGGATTAATGATTTTAAACTTTAATCGGTGGCCATTTTGAATATCTTAATCAGGTCGGAACATATAAGATTACAGCAGCAACATGACCTTTATGTTCCACTCACTAGTCTACAAATTAACAACTTATGGTTTCAGGGGCATTATAGTTTTTTGTTAGGTTGTTTTTAAATGAACATCATACAACATTATTTGGTTCTTTTTACATTAATGGGTAGCCAGTTGTTAATTTAATGCGATTGAATGACAATATATTTAAAAAAAATTATCGTTTACTCATTTAGGTCTCATTATCACGAACAAAATGATATATTTTTGCTTGGGTCGTTGTTCACAAATTCAAAACAACAAATTACATTATGTGTAAAACTATGTGTAAAAAAAAATAAATAGTGATTTAAGTGTTTAGGCCACACTTTATCTTAGTCCTAAAACAGTATTTTCGTCTTTGTTCATATTAAAAATAACTGACACACAAACATTAGTTAGGCCTGCATGTACTTTTTATTTCGCGATGGTGAAAGGCCGTGCAAATTTTACGGGATTTATGTAGACAAATTTTAGGTTTAGAGGAAACATTCATTCATATTGTTCGTAAATTTCATTCATTTTGAACAAATAGTTCTGTCCCTACCCCTCTGTCTGTCTGTGTGTCTGTCTGTCTGTCTGTCTGTCTGTCTGTCTGTCTGTCTGTCTCTCTCTCTCTCTCTCTCTCTCTCTCTCTCTCTCTCTCTCTCTCTCTCTCTCTCTCTCTCTCTCTCTCTCTCTCTCTCTCTCTGCCAAATGGTGCGTTACTTTCTGACCATCCCTCCCATTACTTTATAATAAATATCTCCTACAATAATAAATCATACAATTCAACTGAACTGCGCATGCGTTTCTCTCGTTGCTTAGAGCATATTTAAAATATAATAATAACATGAAAGTAATGCCTTGATTGATCACTACACTTATGAATAATTATGTTCAAACATTCTGCGGAAGTGCCAGATATCTAAAAGAAAAACAAATAGATATGAGAAAAGTAGGGGACATAAACATCTAGTATTTTTGTAAGGGATATTACTCTAAAAAGAAAAAAATAAATGATATATCTAGATATTTTATATGAAATGAGTCAAAAAAATATCAAATTTTGTTATTTTAAAAGGAAGGTCAGTATCAAAGTCAAAATTTATATAACTAACATAAAATTTTAAATGCACATAAAGAAAACTATTATTAATCTGCGCTAAATTATATTTTATAATCAACTTGTCTGTTTTATATTTAATGTTAATTTGTAATAGTGTGCTCTAACAATGCATATCCGGCTAGAAATAGCGACGGTTAAGCTTCTAGCTCTCAGCTTCTAATTTCTTTTAATGGATTATTTGGAAGGCAGATTCGATTCTGTCTGAAACAAAATTGTAAACACCTTCATCATCATCATCTTCCACTTCTGCCGTCAAGTGTCGTGGGAGGAATAATTTGCGTTCCAGCGCCCGGTGGGCAACATTGGATAGTGTCATTCCGTGTGGTTGTACAATGTCTCTGATGTCGTCAATCCATTTTCTTCTTGGACGTCCTCTTGGTCTCGTCGCAGATGATCTTTGAGGTAAGGCCAGTGATGGTAGTTGCTAGTGTTGCATTCTAACGACATGGCCAAACCACTTGATCTTCTGTCTTTCAATAAATGTGGCACAAGGTGTTGATCCCACAGTCTGTCTGATAATAGCATTTCTTACTCGGTCTCGGATTGTTAAGTTGACAGCTCTCCTCAGGCATCTCACTTCGCAGGTGTTGATTTTTGCGAAGGTGCAATCTGGATAAAGTCCTGGTCTGAGATTGGTAGCAAAGGATTTGTGTGAATATGCTGTTTATTATCTGTCGTTTAGCAGGCATGTGTACATTTGGATGTTTCAGTAAGAGTGATAGTTGATATGTAAGTGCACTAGCTTTTTAACATCTCATTTCAATTTCTGTGTCTAATCTGCCATCTTCTGTGATCATACTTCCAAGATATTTGAATTCTTTAACTTGTTTCAGAGTTTTGCTATTTATTTGTATACTTAGTGGGCCCGGCGATCTGCTAACTCGCATTACTTCGGTTTTGGCTGTATTTATGCTCATATTGTATCTGCTGCATGTTGAACTCAGATTATTAATATGATTTTGCAGTCTGCCCTCGTCCCTATAAAACAGGCACTGATCGTCTGCTAATAGAAGTTCATTTATTTCCTGTGGATAATTTGTTTCATCTGGAGTAAAGAGTTCTAAATTTTCTGAATCTGTTCTGTCAAGACATGCCTCTTTGGAAATTCTGTCCATGTAGATATTAAATAGCAGGGGAGAGAGCACACATCCCTGTCTCACTCCTGTATTGACTGTGAACATATCTGATATACCTTCTTGTGTTCTTACTGCACTTCGGCTCGAGTGGTACATGGCTATGATGTTTTCTAGCAATTGCCCTTGTATCCCATAGTCTTCAAGGATGGTCCATAATGTGTATCTGTCTACTCTATCGAAAGCCTTTTTCCTGATCTACAAACACAATATTCTGCTGGTCACTATTTTCGATAGTTTTTTTCACATATTTGTCTAAGTGTAAATAGTGCATCAGTGCAACTTTTACCTTTCCGAAAACCGAATTGTACTTTGCTTAATTGTTGTTCAACTATGGGTCTAGCTCTTTGTTCCAATAGTTTTGCATACATTTTCCCTATTTGGCTCAGGAGTGATATACCTCTGTATGTTTCGCACTCTCTCATATTGCCTTTCTTTTTCCATATTGGTACTATTATTGCCTGTTGCCAGTTATCTGGGACTTTTCTTTCTTTCCATGCTATGTTAAAAAGTCTTGTTAGCCATTTAACTCCCGTTTCCCCACAGGCCTGAATAGCTTCTGTGGTTATTCCATCTGGACCTGGTGATTTCTTTTTAGGACTTTTCTGTATAACTGCTTTGACTTCTGCAGGTATGAAAATTGGTTCTTGCTGTCCCTCTCTTTTAGGCACAAAAGTTAGGTTTTCTATGTTATGTGTAAGGTTAAGTAGTTCTTGAAAGTATTCTGCCCACCTTGCTAGTCTTTGTTGTGGGTTAAATTTCGGTATACCTCTTTTGCTGTTTATAATGGTGGTTGGGTTACATGGAAAGTATTCTGCCCACCTTGCTAGTCTTTGTTGTGGGTTAAATATCGGTATACCTCTTTTGCTGCTTATGATGGTGGTTGGGTTGCATCTCTTTTTCTCATTGTGTTGACAAGTTTATAAAATTCTCTTGGGCAGTCTTTGCTAAGGGTCGCCATCTGTTCACCATATATTCTCCAAGATTCATCTTTAGATGCTCTAATTGTTCGTTTGGCATTACGTCGTGCTATTCTATAAGTAACATAGTCTTGTTCAGATTTAGTTGTGATCCACTTTTTGAACGCTACCTTCTTTTTGAATACGCTATCTTTAACTTTGTTGTTCCACAAGGGTGTTCTTAATCTTTTGTCCTGCCCTACTTTCTTTGTTCCACATTTATTTTCCAGTGTGTCGAGCATGGCAGCCTTGAAAATTGTCCATTCCTTATCTACGCTTGAGTGGTCATCATGGATGTTCTTATGTAGGTGTTTGATTTCTCGATTGAATTCGTCTTTAACCGTATTTTCCTGAAGCCTCCTATAATTGATGTCATGTGTTGTTACCTTTTTGTTTCTTATTTTCCTGTATGTTGAAATATTTTTTTTATTATGACTGGTTTGTGATAAGTATCAACATCTGTATTTGGGAGTGCTCTTGAATCTAATAGTAATCTTCTGTCTGATTTCCTAATTAGAATAAAGTCAATTTGAGATGCTTGGTCTATGTCATTCCGTTTATACCAGGTTTTGGTGTGGCTACGACGATGTTGAAAATAAACAATTTGCTATTATTAGTCCGTGTTCGGAGTATATGTTGAGTAGATGTTGACCATTGCTGTTACATTCAGTCTCTGTGTCGCTGAATGGCCCCATGCAATCATCCCACGGTGTTCTTCGTGTGCCTATTCGTCCGTTAAAATCACATATCACAATAAGTTCATCCGTCTCCCTGACATTATTTAACGTGTCTGCAAGTTTATCAAAATACTCGTCTTTGTCTTCGACGCTGTAAGTGTCGTTATATGGGGCGTACGTTTGTATAAAAGTTGTTGTTCTATTTCCTTCCTTGATCTGTACTAGTATTATCCTTTCCGATATACATTTAGTGTTGATAATGGCTTTCGCTTTGTCTGGATATAACAAACAAATCCACTCCATGTTTATCTGTAACTCGCTGGTCGACGCCACTCTATATAAGAACGTAACCTTCATGTTTTCGTCTCGTGTTCTGCCACTTGCTCCTAGTATCTGCGAGTCCAAATATTTCAATATTTGATTTTTTAACAAACTCTACGAGAGCTGGTTCCTTATATCCAAGACCAGTAACATCCCAAATGGCGAAAATCTCCTTTCTATTTGAAGTATTTCGAAGTTTAGCAGTCGTTAGTCGCTTGTTGTTGTTGTTCGGCTTCGATGGAGTCCTTCATCATTCAACGAAAATGCTTTTTAATTTTGTGTAAGTGATCTCGATTGTTTCACCACGTATAGCTTTGGATTAAAGATTTCCTATGTCACGGATTATTTAAGCATGTCAGTGGTTTTAATTTTGTGGAAGTGGTTACGATTGTTTTCACCACGTGTAGATCTGTATTGAAGATTTCCTCTGTCACGGATATATAAGATGGAAAACCAAATTGTAAAACGTGTCAAAGTCAACACGAGTGAAGGTTTCGAGTGAGGAGAGTTCCACCAAGCAAACACTTGTGTTTTCTGTATCAGGACCTCATGTATGTCGGTTCAACTACTCGCTGATGCCGAGCGGGATCGGTAGGCAAGGGATAAAATCCATCTACCGGTTTGAGGACCCTAAAAGATGGTACGCTACGCTGACACCGGAAGCAAAGGCGGCTCATTATGAACGGCTTCAAGGGATGAAGCATATACTTCAGGATCCTAAATTAACTATTGTAATCGAAAACATAGGAAAGGAAAAGACCAAGGCTATGATTCACTAGATGCCTACAACCGGAAAGTTTGAGACAGTGAAGCAAATAGCCGCAGATATTTCGGGAGATATAAATGAGGAAATGCATAAACTTAAAAACAGCACTGACAAGTGCTTACTGATGTGCAATCCGAAAGAACCTCTACCACATTACGTGGACATGGAGTTGGACGGGGTAAAAGATCAGCTGCGCCGTCTCTTCATCACAGTTTTGGGGCGCCGTACGGCGTGTACAGTCTGTGGGGAGGACTCCCACTGGAGTAATAAATGCCCGGCCAAAGTACAAACCCAGAAGGGACCTAGACTGGCGCAAAGACGGATCAACATAGTAAGGAGGATGAAGACGGTTTCCAGCTGGTCACTAGGAAAAGGGGACGCTCAACCAAGAGGCTGTCCGACGGTGAGATCTCGACACTTCCAGCCTCCCCCCCCCCAACAGCTGCTACCCCTCAACAAACGCGATTACCCTACACCGTCTGAAGCTCAGCGGACAAACAAAACGAAATGTGTAAGTAATTATAATAAACAGATAACGACCAGCGCTATGACCGGAAGAGACAGTGATATGATAAAGTTAACACACCACCAAGACGAAGAAGCCTGTCAGATTCTTCTCCACGCCTCGTTATTGACTTACATATTTCAAGCCCGTCGAAGGAATCTACTAAATATTTCCAGAAATGACAACATGAATACAAACAGTTTAAACCTAATTATACTCAGCCGTTTCTTATATTACAACAACAATGGCAGCGGAGATTAAAATTATGAGTATTAACATTAGAGGTATATAGATCCGAAATTAATCATCTTATACTACACATACACAAATATAAACCTGATGTTATACTCATACAGGAAACTAACGTTAACACCGACGAACACGCATCATATATCACAACATGCTTAAGTATAAGACACTCATGTTTTAGTCTTAGTACTCAACAAATCGGGCTGGGTACCGCAATAATACAGACATCTGACAGGTGGCAGATTATAGAGAAGGACAGGGAATGCCAGTGTAGGATAGCTATAGTACAGGTGGGAAATAATATACATAAATACACAATTGTCAACACACACGCACTGCCAGACTACAGAAATCAGTCGCTTCTTCCAAACACTGGAAAACTTACTATCACGTTCATATCGGGGTCACAACATCATTTTAAGGGGTGATTTTAATTGCGTGCTTTCTGTGGATGACGTAATAAATGGAGATGTAAGAATGCAAATTAGAAACACAACAGGGCAGGATGAACATCACTTAGACACATTGCAAACAAGTTTAGATATCCATGGGCTAAGAGATACATACAGGCAGACGCATCTCTATGGAACAGATACAACACACACACACACACACACACACACACACACACACACACACAAACAAACTAACAAACACACACACACACACAATGCACATAACAAAGCAGCGCGATTAGATTAAATTTACGGGTCCATAGCACATCATATAACACAAGTCAAGCATTTACAGGAGGACACTGAACTACATAGACCATAAGGCTGTAGATGCAACAATAAACATAGTACAAACAACACCACATTTTAGAAGATCTCCAAACTGGAAATTCAACAAACACTTATACAAAATCAGGACTATGTAGATTGCATAACACAACTGATCCTCACATACACAAGCGGTATACCAGAGGGTAATGCGCGAGAACTCCAGGAAACACTTAAACAAACTATACGAGAGAGAACTCAAACACTATCAGCAGTAACACACAAGCGAAAACTACAACAAGAAAAAGTATTGTAAAATTCAATTAAGCTCCTATTACAGAGAGATAAAAATTCACCACAGATCATAGCATTACAGGAAGAAATAGATCTCCACAGACATCACCGATTTCAGGGGGCTTTACTGCGAACAAAGTTACAAACTATAACACAAGAGATACTGAGTAAACAATACCTAGCTATAGAACTCAAATCAAATCAAATCAAATCAACTTTATTACGGGTCACAAATTGGGCGCGCAGGCCCGTCTTACATTCGGCCCTTCCAATCACTCATCTTTCATTCATCAAGAGCATTATACATTTACACAGGAAGAAAAATAAACATTGTGAAATGAATGATGTAAACATAAACAAGGCAAATTACCATGTTATGAGGCCCATCTCCCACCTACCCATACATCACCCCACCCACACACACACCCCCACCTACCCACACTCACGCACACCAAGGGATACATACATATCCCACCAACCAACCCATCCCCCTCCCGCACATCCCCTACCCACCTACACTGCCCTCACCTGTTCCCCCGACCAAAACACAATCGCCACCCACAAACATTCCCCCACCAACCCACATCCACCCACATACACATCCTAACCCACACATCTTCTCCCCACCCAAACCTCAAAACCACCCATCCCCCAGCCACATCTCCACCGACCACATATTCCCCACCCATGCACACAATCCCCCACCAACCCACACATCGCACATCCACTCACACATTCCTAAACCATACACGCACATCCCCACCAACTGACATATCCTTACCCCTCCCCCCACACACAAACACGCATCTCCCTAACCACCCATACATCCCTATCCACTAACACACACCCCACCACCCACACATACATCCTCTACCCACCCACACATGCCTTAACCCAACCCCCCACCACACAATCCCCCACCCGCACATCACATACATCCCCTACCACGCAATATTCCCAACCCACGCACCGCACATACACATATCCCTCACCAACACATCCCACACTTACATCCCCACCTACACACCACACACATATCCCCCACCCACACCCACACAGATACCCTTACCAATCCACCCCACATACCCCCACCCACACACCACAAAAATCCCCACCCACACACACATACCTCACCCACACAATATCCCCAACCAACACACGACACGCGTCTTCCCATCCACACACGCATTCCCTACCCGTCCACCAACACACACTCACTCACGCACACATCCTCCACTACGCGTCCACACACCCCACCCACCCCCAACCAAACCTCTCTCGATCACAATACCCCTACCCACACACATCCTCCACCCACTCATGCATCCCACCCCGACACATACACATCCCTCACCCACCTGCACATCCCTAAACCACTCACACACCCCACCCACACATTCCACATCCATGCACACATCTCCCACCCACACACTTCCACCACCCGCAAATACTTGTCTCAACCACCACACATCCCCACCCACACATAAACCCACCAATACACACATTCCCCGCACCCATGACGCACATCCCCCACACCACAAACTATCCCCCACCCACACACATATCTTCATCCAATACCACCACAAACATACCCTCCACCCACACACCATACACTTCTCTCCACCCGCCCTTGCATCCCCAATCCACCCAACACAATCCCCTACCCACACAACCCCGCCACCCACACATACTTCCTCAAACTATTCACACATCTCCACCCACATAAACACACATCCCCCGCACCCGACCCATACCCTCCACCCATACACACATCCCCCACACCCATTCCCACACCCTACTTTCACACCCACACATCCACCCACAGATCCCACCAACACCCACAAATATCACTAACCACCAAAACCCACACACCCAACCCATCCAAACGCATACCCCCACCCACACATATCCCATACTCACACACATCCTCCACACACACTCACACCTCCTCACATCTAGACACATACAAAATGTCTCACGTTAACATTGAAACTAGTATGAACAAACTCCCACACTTTACTCACACACATACACTGACAATTGTCATGAGCAGTCTCATAAAAATGTTAAACATGGAGGAAAATGTGTACATAAAAAGTATGTGACGTAAAAATAATGATGCTCCAACACAGAGAGATACACACAGAGAAGGCACACACACACACACACACACACACACACACACACACACAAACACACACACACACCACACATTCACTCTCACGCTCACTCATTCTGTCTCTCATTCACACTAACTGACTCTCTCACTCAAACTACAGTAATGAACATGAGTTTATATTATGCATGATAAAAACAAATGGTATTTACCTAATAATATGACAGATGAGAATACACAAACATATGGATTCGCGTGTTACATAACATGCGTGTTACATGACATGCATCTGCTCAGCTCTCGCTCTCTCTCTCTCTCTCTCTCTCTCTCTCTCTCTCTCTCTCTCTCTCTCTCTCTCTCTCTCTCTGTCTGTATTCTTTCATATACACACACTCACACGCATGCGCGCGCTCACACACACACACTAACACATCAACTCTCCCACTGTCTCACTCTCTCACACACAATCCTTCACACACACACTCACTCTCTCAGCGCAGCAGACAGATAGGCTAGATAATTGACAGGGAGTGATATATACAAGTCGAGCCACAACAAATTGCCTTAGCCTTTGAAGATATTTATAAGAACCTTTCAGTTATTAGTTATCAGTTGGGGGTATCGTAATTGCATTCTGGACAGGTCCATAGGTGCTTAGATCCCCCCTCCCAATCCCCTTTCCAGCATATACATGACCGCTGGCTAATATATCCGCTGGCTAATAGGGCCAGTTTTGTGTTGGTTGACGAAGCCCCTCGTTTTCCAGATGTACATATCGAGTATGGCCGTGCCAATTCTTACTTCCAAGTCTCTCATCCTGGACAACGATGTGGATTCACTGACGTCAAAGTCCTCTGTTCTCGACATCTCTTTAAGGATGTTAATAACATCGGCGCGATCCATGGGCTAGCCATCTGCAGGGGATGCAGAACCAGCCAGCTTATCAGATCGTTCATTTCCCTCGACTTCCGCATGTCCCGCGACGAAGATGAAGGTATAAAAGAATCTATACACAGAGGAAAACACGCAGGCGCACTTACAAGAAAATGTTATGAAATTCAAAATACAACTCACAGTGGAATAGAAACTAACACTAGATACTGATTTAACACTAACAGACATAACATAAGCTGTTCACGGAATGATGTGGCGGTGTTACCGTTGAATTCTATCAGTTTTTCTTTCCTCTTCTAGGTCCCCTTTTACTAACAGTATTCTCTGAATCTTTCCACAAACAAGAACTCCCATCCAGTTTCAACACATCTTACATCACTCTTATTCCGAAGGAGAACACCGACAAGACACTTTTAAAGAGTTACAGACCGATCTCGCTTTTAAAAGTAGACTACAAGATTTTAACAAAGGCTATGACGAATAAATTGAAACCAGTAATGGCATCTCTCATTCACGAAGACCAGCAATGTAGTGCACAACACCGGAATATCCAGCCACACACACACACACTTCATTTCGGCGTACAGGTTAAACAAATAGGGTGACAGCACGCAGCCCTGACGGACTCCTTGCTTGATGTCAAACCAATCTGATGCCTCGCCATCTATTCTAACTGATGCTTGCTGGTCTAGATAGGGCTTTTTAATGAGTTGCACTACATGTGACGGAAAGCCCATATTCCTCAACTACACACATCTGAAAAACTGCCAGTCCTTAATTCTCTCTTTAGATCAAGAAAAAGCATTCGACAGAATATCTCACTCATACCTCCACAAAACTCTCTGACACAGCAACCTGGGAAGTTATTTGATTGATTGATTGATTGATTTAGGAACCGACATCACAGCATTTGAGAAGTTATTTTCGGACATGGATCCAAATTTTATATTTAAAACCAGAAAGTCGGATTCTGTTAAACCATACCCTCACCAGTTATTTCAGGTTGACAAGGTCAGTGAGACAGGGATGTCCCTTGTCCCCATTACTGTACGTTGTCGCCCTAGAGCCACTTCTACAAAAGAAACGACAGGACGACAATGTCAGGGGTACGTTCATACCAGGGAAGGGTGAGCAGAAGCTGCGTGCTTATGCGGACGATACCATTTTCATTCCGACAACTGAAAAATCTGTACGGATCATTTTGTAAACGATCTCGTTTTTCGGCAAAGAGAGTGGGGCAAATGGAAAAAAAATTAAGGCAGGTTTTAAATTTGACTTAAAAATCAGGCAATCTTATAAAATTGTGCGGAATAGTCTTCCCATGTCAACCAAATCAGCCACACAAAGATACATGGCGGAATCTAGAGACGAAAATAACATATATGTTACAGAGGTACAAATATAAAAACAACCACCATATTTGGTAGAAGTACCATTATTAACAAACACATAATTCCAAAAATACTATATCGTGCACAGTCCTAGATTCTCCACGTCAGACTGTCACAAACATAAACAAAGAGATCAGACTCTTTGTGTTTGGCAGCACCATCTACAGTATCAAATATACTACACTCATGCAAGACAAAAAAGACAGAAGTATCGCCCTCCAAGACATAACAACCAAAATACAAGCACTTGGGATCAAACACGTAGGCAAAATCCTAAAACACCCAGAAAAAGATGCTTTAGCTCACTATTACATTGGAATTAGGCTATCTTATTTAAAACCTATTAGGAATACATCCTCACATTACTTTAGCACTCTCTCTGTATTTCAGCCATTAAAGGACACGAAAAATTACTGCACAAGAAAACACATACAATCTACAAGCATTTAGTTAAACTACAAGCAACTCCAGCACATCTCAGAATTAAAAGAGGACACAGATATTTCATAAAAGATTATACTACAACTTTCTCTAATATTCACAACAAGTAGATTACCCCAAAAGCAAAGGAAATTACATATAGGCGTGTTTACAGCATGACCCCAACAACATAGAAAATAGCAAAAATAACTAAACAAATACTACAGTGTCAGCTTTGTAGACGGAACGCTCAAGAAACAGAAGAGCACATCTATTACGAATGCAACACCATCATGCCAACATGACATCTCCTACAAAGCATCCTAAACACTCATACGAAACAAAGAACATATGTTTAGTAAGCAATCATGACAAATTCCATTCCTTAAGGGTTACATGATTCATTCAGTAGCATGTCCTTTCCAGAACCTCGCTCCTATAACAACCTTCCGGAAAACCTCTCGATCACAAGCAATAGGTGTCCCGCATCTGATACACCCATCTGGAGATCATCCGCCATATCCTGCACCCATCTTCTCTTTGGCCTTCCTCTTCCTCTCTTCCCAGGCATATACCCTTCCATTATTGTTCTCTCCAAACTTTCGTGACGTTTTAAGTGACCGAAATATTTCAATTTTCTTTGTTTTATCGTCCTTAATAGCCAATCTTCTTCAATATTCAACGCTTGAAGTATGGATGCATTTGTTCTTTTCTTTACCCAAGATGTTTTTAGAACTCGTCTATAACATTTATATTCAAAAGCGTTTATACGCTGTTCAGCTTGTTTAGTAAGTGTCCATGTCTCACAGGCGTATGCTGCAAAAGGGAAAGATGCATGCTTTTAAAAATTTAACTTTTGTAGTTCTGTCTGTCCCACTCCATAATTTATTCAGCTGTTTTAGTCTTTGAAGAGCAATTGATAGTCGCCGTTTAATTTCTTTCATTGTGTCGCCGTTGTTGGTAATTAATGACCCAAGATATTCAAAATTTTTCATCACTTCCAATTTTTCCCCATTAATGTATATTTCTTTCTCCATAGTAGTTTTATCTGTATGCATTATTTTTGTTTTTGCTATGTTAAGATATAAGTTGTGATTTTCACTATTCAGTTGGGTTGAGGCTATTAGATTTTCTATGCCATCCTGTGTTGTGGGGAGTAATACTGTATTATCAGCATATCGGATCTCTGGTATGTCCTGACCGCCGATATTTAGGGCATCATATAGTTCCCTGTTTATATCATCTCTTACATTTCTCATTATATTTTCGGCGTACAGGTTAAACAAATAGGGTGACAGCACGCAGCCCTGACGGACTCCTTGCTTGATGTCAAACCAATCTGATGCCTCGCCATCTATTCTAACTGATGCTTGCTGGTCTAGATAGGGCTTTTTAATGAGTTGCACTACATGTGACGGAAAGCCCATATTCCTCATGATTTCCGAAAGTTTCTGATGTTGTACACAGTCAAATGCCTTTGAATAATCCACAAAACATGAAAATAGGTTTACGTTAAATTCTCTGCACTTCTCTATTATTAAACGCATGTTGAATATGTGATCTCTTGTTCCTCTTCCTTGCCTAAATCCAGCTTGAACTACGTTAATCTCTTCTTCCATTTTCTTACGAAGTCTTCCCATTATGACTTTTAGTAGAATTTTACCTGCATGACTGATCAGGGCAACAGTTCTATAGTTGGTGCATAATTTCAGGTTGCCCTTTTTTGGTATTGGAATGAAGATAGTTCTCTTCCAATCTTGTGGTCAAATACCATGTTTCCAAATCTTTGTACATAATGCATGATATATGTGAATGCTTTCTTCTCCTCCCGCTTTAATTAGTTCAGCTGGTATCTCATCACATCCAGGTGATTTACCATTCTTCAGGTTCTTAATAGCCCAAGCAATTTCATCTAATGAGGGTTCAGGTTCTGTCTCTGCTGTCACTGGCTCATGTATCTCATTCATATCCTCACTGTCACTCACATCATACATTCCACAGCAGTACTCCTGCCATCTTTCTAGAATTTGTCTAGATTCTGTTAAGGTATTTCCCATCTTGTCACAGATAACATTCAATTGAGGTTGAACATTTGTTGTCAATAACTTCATTTCTTTGAACATTTCATAATCTCTTCCAGTCTTATGATATTGCTCTATTCTGGTACAGCAATCCTGTTTATGTTGAGTTTTGTCCTTTCTTGTGTTATTTCTTATTTCTCGAGTTAAAGATTTATACTTCATCCTGCTGTTATCGGATTCATCTCCTTTCTGTTTCAGCTCCCTTCGTTGTTTTATTAATTCTAGCGTGTCTGATGTAATCCATGGTTTAAGTTGCTTTTTCTTGGTCGGAATTAGATCTTTGGCTGCAGTTATACACAAAATTACGTGTTCTATTGGCAGAGTATAGAAATCTTATATGGACATTAAGAAACAAAGCATTTTACAATTACAGAACAATCAATAAAGAAATTGTCCAACAACTTTATCAACAAAAAGTCTCAAATATTGTAATCTTAGCCCCACAAGCTCAAATCCCGTAAAAGATTTGCCTGAAGACAGCACATATTACAAAAGAAGCAAATAACTTGCTTTACACAAAATATACCACAAATGTAAATATGTTTATTAACGGTATTAATAATCTTACAATTATATTATTACTAGCTGATCCGGCCTGGCATCGCCCAGGCCCTGGCGGGGATCTATCTATCTATCTATCTATCTATCTATCTATCTATCTATCTATCTATCTATCTATCTATCTATCTATCTATCTATCTATCTATCTATCTATCTATCTATCTATCTATCTATCTATCTATCTATCTATCTATCTATCTGTCTGTCTGTCTGTCTGTCTGTCTGTCTATCTATCTATCTATCTATCTATCTATCTATCTATCTATCTATCTATCTATCTATCTATCTATCTATCTATCTATCTATCTATCTATCTATCTATCTATTTATCTATCTATCTATCTATCTATCTATCTATCTATCTATCTATCTATCTATCTATCTATCGGTCTGTCTGTCTGTCTATCTATATATCTGTCTATCTGTCTGTCTGTCTTTCTGTCTGTCTGTCTGTCTGTCTCTCTGTCTGTATGTCTGTCTGTCTGTCTGTCTGACCCGGCCCGGCCCGGCTTCTCCCAGCCTCTGGTTTGGAGTATCTCATTTAATTCATATAAGTAGTCATATAAGCTCCCATTCCCGACTATCTGTCTGTCTGTCTATCTATCTGACCCGGCGCGGCTTCGCCCAGCCCCTGGCGGGGAGCGTCTCATTAAATTCATATCATCCATCATCATCATCATCATTGGCACCTTGCCGTCTTGACAGACGATAGTTTGTGCTTTAAAAAGGCATAATAACTTTTAACTATGGCGGTAGCGAGTGTGACTGATAAGGCCAATTTGCGCTGTAAATGTCCGTTCACAGTGGTGGATGCATGTGAACACGTGGTCATTTCCACCAGTTATTGCCTCTCCATAGCACAAAGCCTGGGCTAAAATATAGAGATCATGTGTTGCCCATGCAGCATGATCCCTCTCTCGGCCTGCCTAGTTTACTCCAGAGGAAAGGTAACACCCCTACATCTGGAACAAGACAAGCTGCAGAAGCTGCCGGATCAGCAAAGCAATGCTCTAACTGTCCGCCAAATTCATATAACAAAAACAAAATTAACTTAAGAGTGTCCTTCCACACACCATATGCTCTCTTTCACACCGCACACAACTAAAAACGTTAATTTATACAAAAACAATGTCCTTATAGTATTTTAACAGGCGTGCTGGGTGTATGGTATTTGTGTAGGGCTGTTTAACACGGCGTTTGTGTGTCGAATCGGTGTGCAATGCGTTTCAACAAATTACAAAATATACTTACATATTATGCATAAAGTATGAACAAAAACAAAATTAAATTAAGAATGTCCTTCCGCACACCATTAATCACCTACATCTGGGAAGGTTAACCCGGTCACCAAATGCCCGCAGAAGTCGTATGTGTCGGCCTAAAGGCGCAAGAACGCAGCTCTGCTGTAAACAGGCACAACGCAGTCACATCCGAAAAAAAAACCTCCGGATGAACGCAGAAGAAGAATCACCTACATGACTGTAGATAACTTCTTTGAATATAAAAAGATGTGTTAGAAAATTTTCACTTATTTAAATAGATGCATTATTTTTATGAAAACTTTGAAAATGCCTTAAAGATTTTATTATTATTTATTATAACCCACATGCCTGTAAATAACTGTAGAAAAAGAGTTTATAAACATTTGATAACAATGCAACAATCTATATATAAAATATATAGCAATGCTATTAAAAGTTATGCCCCTTGATATAACTTTTCATGAGTTAAATCAGCTCGCTATATATAAATGATAATGTAAATTAAAATATTAAATTTTAGTAAGTAAATAGCTGTTTGTACACTAACAAACTATGACAGTTGGCTGCAGGGGAATGAAAAGAAAGCATGTAGAAAATTTCATCTCAATCGGATTGGACCGTTCGCGATCGCATCACATACATTCGGATACAAATTGCCTTTTATATATATATATATATATATATATATATATATATATATATATATATATATATATATATATATATATATATATATATATATATATATATATATTATTACTATTATTATTACTACTACCATTATTATTAATTTTTCCATTATTATATTTGAATGTGCAACATGGAATATATGGTGGATGTGTGTCTGTGTCGTTGGCAGTAACATAGGTATACGTCTGTGTGTGTGTGCAGGTGTGTGTGTGTGGTGCTTGTACACGCGCGCATGTAAATGAGTGTGTGTGTGTGTGTGCGCGCGCGCTCGCGTGCGTGCGTGTATCAGCCCATAAACCAAGGCGATATCTCAAGTATTAAAATGATGTTATATGGCAATAATATGTTTGAAAACAGAAAATATGCACCACCATGTATAAACAAATTAAATTAGCCCTTTAGGTATCTAGAAAGCTAAGGTGGCTTGTAGTGGTCAGGTTTAAGTCCTTCCAATTGTACTTAACATCCAGACATTATCACAGCTTTGGACCAATTATCTCTCAGGGGACAGGCCATGGACTCTAAGTGCTAATTACAAATCCCCGATTCGTGTCCAACCCCCCCCCCCCCCCCCCCCTTAAAAAAATGTGTCATGGACATTCATCGGGCACTCGAGCGTCTGTAATTTGACATCAGGCCAACAACACCAACAATGTGAAGCTTCACCTCGGTTGCTATGCGGCCCAGAAATTGTAAAGACGCCACATTTTAATGGGAATGAAAATTTAAAGTTTCTTGAGCAAGCTTATGGCATTCAATGTACAGCTGTCTCCAGAAAGCATGAGATAGATCAAGATAAAAAGGGAGAGAGAGAGAGGGGGAGAGAGAGAGAGAGAGAGAGAGAGAGAGAGAGAGAGAGAGAGAGAGAGAGAGAGAGAGAGAGAGAGAGATGCACAGGTGTAACATGTATTCCGCTTGTGGAGATGGAAATGAAGCAATGCAGGGAATGTGTGTTTAAATGCACTATGCCATAAATGTCATATTGACATAAATGCATATGTATGTATTTGTTTTATTCACATATGTGACATTTAACACTAACAAACGGCAACACCCTTTGATATACACAAACAAAATAAACACACATTACACCTTGTAAATATGCATTGCTGTGTATGAAATAAACATTGGGGGGGGGGGGGGGGGCGGGGGAACTGCCAGGTCGTAGCGCAGAGTCCATGACGCAAAAGAAAGAGGGAGCAAAACTTTCGAACTAAAAATATACATGGATCTAAGAATGGAGATCACGTCAGCTTTGTTTGTAAATAGATACGGCATTCAGATCATTGAACTCGACTAGAGAAGCAACACGTTTATGTCGTCTCTGATTCATGAAGCTAATTACTGACAGAACAACTTTGTTCATAGCTAATATATAATTGAAAGGATACCCAGAATCATGGCAGCACTGGCTTATATATAAAGATCAAGATTCGTGGGACAGATGCAGAATCTGGAAAGGAGATTGATAATGTTTCACCAGAAGGACACTTCGGTGACATTGGATGGACAGAAGGAATGAGGGACTGTAATCCAGTGTTGATAATTCGCTAGTAGCAAATACGATCGTCTGTGTTATATTCATTATTAATATTTGGTACTTTTGCTTTTATTCACCCCAAACAAAAGGGAATCCCAGGGTATGACGTCACATCCAGGGCTTCCCTGTGTTGCGCCGAACATCCAGGGGGTTTCCGTGTGTTGCGCCGTAGCTCGGTGCGCAATTCTATGCTGCTGTGTGCGCTATTCTTTCACTTTCCGGTTAGGGTTAGGGTTAGGGGTAGGGTTAGGGGTAGGGTTAGGGTTAGGGGTAGGGTACACACAACCCTAACCCTAACCGGAAAATGATTTGCAGGACCGATGCAAATGAGGATCGAAGGAAGACAGACACTCACACAGAAACGGGTTGCCACAGCCCCAAAGAAACAACACTGTGGTGTGGGGCAATTGAAACGCACTGACACGCACTCCAGCCGAACACAGGGAGATCACCGTCGGCGCTAAATATAGCTCGTGACGCTAAATATAACTCACGAAGTTTGTTTGGGGTGAATTAAAGCAAAAGTACCTAATATTTTCTTACGATCGTCCTGTCTGACGTTTACAGACCCGATCGAAATTTGAAAATTCATAAATTTGTTGGTTTAATCTCTGCTCAAGAATGGCTAATAAACTTAGCCAAATCAACTCGACTACCAGCCTTCGAGTGAGTCCTTTTTATTGAATGTTCATCCATGCTTTTTACTGGATCATTTCTGCCACCCTTTGGACTTTGCTTTATTGGAGCCTATTGTTATTGAGCTTTATGTCAGAAGGATTACAGCAGAAACTAGATAAATTCTAGGGAAACAACATTCCTTTTACTGGCCTTTTTACTGAGAGAGAGACGGGAGAGAGATAGATGGACAGGTGTAACATACATTCCGCTTGTGGAAGTGGAAATAAAGAATATGCAAGGAATGTCTCTTTACATGCACTATGCCATTAATGTGATATTATCATAAATGTATATGCATGTATCCATGGGCCACACAATATTCAAAGAAAATTAACCACACCTATCCCAAACTTTCATAACATTCAGAAAGAAAAGAGAAGACTGAATATTAAACATGTTAGGATTATGTGAGAAATATGTAATTCTGTATTATTGCAATCCCGAAGAAACCAGGAACCCTGGAATGTGATCAACATCGAACAATTAGTGTAGAGTCACATCATGAACATTATGCAATGAATTATCATGCACAGAATTAGGAAGAAACTACAACCTGAAATAGGGAAAGAACACTGTGGGTATATAGAAGGCAAGGGTACAGTAAATGCTGTGTGTATACTGAGAACAGTAATTGAACTGCGAGTACTTTTTATTTAAGATCTGCATCTTTGCTTTATTGACTACACAAAGGCTTTTTATAAAGTAAAACATGTCAACATGATAAAGATGTTTGACAGTCAACAAATTTATGGATAGATCTTAGACTTGTAAAATACATATATTGGAAGCAACAAGCTGCCATAAGGACTGATAATATAGTAGGTCGATATCAGCCTTATAAGAGAGGTGTGAGACAGGGATGTGTAATGTCTCAAGATATTTTTTCCCTTTACAGTGAAAGTATTTTCAGAAATGTAAAAGATATGAAAGGAGTCATCATTGGGGGACTAAACATCAATAACATTAGATATATAGTAATGTATAATAATAATAATAATAATAATAATAATAATAATAATAATAATAATAATAATAATAATAATAATAATACAGTATTGATTGCAGACAGTGAATAAGAACTGCAACATTTAGTACATGCGGTTGTTGCACACTGTGAACAATTGGGGTTAGAATTAAATTGTAAGAAGATACAAATTATCGTCGTCACTAGGAAGAAGGAAGTGCTACAATGATATATACAAGTCATTGTGAATATTCTTAAACAAGTGAATCGGTATAATTATCTCGGAACAGTTATAAAATCTGAATAGATTAGAACAAGAATAGCCATGGCGAAGTTAGCATTTTGCAAGATGAAAAACATACTGACCAATAAAAAGATGTCGATTGTAACGAGAAAAAGTGTGTTGGGGTGCTACATAAAATCTGAACTTTTGTATGGATGTGAAGCATTGAAAATGAGCAGACAAGCTGAAAAACAAATGATGGCTGTGTAAATGCGGTTTCTAAGAAAAGTGCAAAGAATACCATGGACAGACAGAAAAGCCAATGACCAAGTCCTACAAGAAACAAATGAAAATCGTAAACTGGTTAAAGAAATTCGACGTAGACAGTCACATGTTTTGGTCACGTTATGAGAAGAACAGAATTTGAGAACTTGATGACGACTGAAAAGCTCGAGGGGAAGAGAATAAGTGGAAGGCAGAGAAGTAAGTACCTGGATGGCATGGTCACGTGGCATGGTCGAGACAAGAACACTGAATTTATCCACGACTCTGATGGTCCAGTGCGGTGGCGAATCATGACCGCCCAAGCTTCTCTGAACGGCACATGATGATGATGATAGAGAGATCAAAATCAATCAAAGGATCTTGGACTGTGTCAGACAAAATATTACTAGTAAAGTTGAGTGGCAAACCTGTTTATCTCAACATCATTCAAGTTTATACACCAACAACAGACAGCAGTGATGATAGCATTGATGAATTCTATAATGATTTGGAGAATGCCTTCAAGAAATGTGAGCATTCAGAATTAAATATAGTAATGGGTGACTTTAATGCTAAAACTGAAAATCAACAGGATGGATGCATAGTAGGCAAGTATGGACTGTGTCGAGATGACGCCTAGATCACTATGCGAAACTCAGGATAACTACCTTAGCTGAGGCATCAAGTACATTCCCAAACAAGTATAGCAGTATAGCGTCATAATGATGTTAGACTTCGCCACTTCGATAAAAATAACCGGCGGCCCTATGGCCAGCATTTAATTCCTCGTCATAATTTTAAATTACGTCGTATTTTATCTTCCTTGTCTTCCACTCTTTATTTTTCCGTACCAAATCGATCTGACTAGGAGTGTTATTTTAGTTTCACCTATAAGCCATATAGGAAAAAGGCGATATGCACTCAGTACGATAGTACGGGAAATCAAATAGCAGGAAATTCCGCCCGTTTCATAACACGGACACCACGCAAAGGAACAAAGACGGTTTCCCGATACTCGCAACTCATCCTTGTTATATAAACCCTAAAAAGAGCTTAAACTCTACGGAAAGGTTGATGTGAGTGGAATAAATAGTAGATAAGCTTTATATATGTTATATTCCTATAACCCCTCTGATGTGTCTCCACCTTGACGTGGTAGAGGGGCTTGCGTGTCCCAATGACCTCAAGAGCCCTGCCTACAGAAGCACAAATACATGTCGGACGGCTTGAGATTGGGACCAGACCAAGAGAAACACAACCTGCTGCTCTGCAGATGGACTGAGGATAGCAGTCAAAAGTTCAAACCAGGCGCACGATGCCACTAATCCTTGATCCGGACACATACTTTACGACTCTCAGCTGAGGGATATGGCTGAACGCCTCTAAGCCATTAACCCTCGGATGTGAGTGCCGGGTCGATACATGTCTACCTCAAAATGGAGGTGAGATGCATAGCGCACTACATGCTTAGTCCAGATACCGGAGAGAGGACCTGGCCGTCACACGCTCACTGATGCATGTAGGTGAGGTGCTGAGCCGGCAGCACATGTAGCCTACCTCTAGATAGGTTACTAAAGGTGGAAATGCGCCCCAATCGCACGCGATGGTTATGATGAAAGTCTGTATCTATACTCATAGAGTGAGCATAGTCAAAGGTGGGAGAGCGTCTCATTGACACGAAATGGAACGCTTGGCTAGCGAATCCATTATGTGGAAGTCCGAAACGAAAGCTTGATGAGTGGATGTCGTCCGCAGACTGCCCTTCCCTGATTTGTGTGGGGAGCGACCAGTGGCAAACGAGATGCCCAATACATGGAAGTGAGGAATTAAAGCAGTCATGAGCTGGACGTGGCGATTACTCGGTTGAGCCCAGTCTCAGAGCAATATGTGCCGGCTCTGCAATTACGGAAGCCTCCTTGGATAGAGAGGAATGCCCATGGTCTGCCCCTGACTTCCCTTGAGGGTTGACCGTGATGTCTCTGACCGTTTTACATTGACTAGCTGAGATGTGAGCGACACCACAACAGTAAGAGTCTAACGTCTCCCGAAACCCCATGAAGGCAAACCCGTAAAAATGTCTGCTGAAGTCGGATGTGCTGGTCTAAGGGCGCAAATAAATCAGGCACAACGCAAAAACGTCCGAGCGAAATATCCCTCGTGCTCGGAACAGCTCTGACTATCTAGTTTTCCGATTGTCCCTCGTGCTCGGAACAGCTCTGACTATCTAGTCTTCCGAATGTCCTTCATGTCCGGAACAACTCTGACTAGCTAGTTTTCCGAATGTTCGTCGTGCCCGGAACAGCTCTATTTTGTTTTCCGGGCACAGCGACTAGGACATGTTCGAATCGAAAGCTCGCTGAGTGGATACCATCTGCAGTCCGACACTTCCTGGTGTGTGTGGGGAGCGGCCCGAAGCGAACGAGAGGCCCAATACAAGTAAGTGAGGAATTAAAGCAGCCATGAGCAGGACGTGGCGATTCCCTCGGTGAGCCTAGCACCAGAGCGCTTTGTATCGGCTCTGCAACTATGGAAGCCTCCCTGTATGGCGGGTAATGCCCATGGACTGTCCCTGCCTTCTATTGAGGGCTGATCGTGAAGTATTCGGTCTTTCCAACTTGACCAGCTTGGATGTGGACGGAACCAAAATAGTTACAGTCCCCCAGGAATGCTAACCTGGTCTAAAACGCACGTAAAAGTCGGATGTGTTAGCCTAAGGGTCTAGGCTCAAGTGTTCATAACAATACACCGCAATTACATCTGAAAAAACACCCCGGATGAACGCAGCAGAAGAAGATATGCCTGTAATGGAAAAAACAGGATTTCTCCTGATTATGTTTATCTGTGACACGTGGGAGGCAAATTAGGAGAAACAAGTGGAAACACACGTGGTACCTATATCGTATTTATAACCACGAAGATTATGTGGATATGCATTTCGTGAATGTATTTATGTATATATGTTGAAAGTGTGAACATACAATGATGTCGTTCATTTATGAAGTCATAAATCAAAAACCAGACAAGTTGCATGAATAGAGTGATAGAAGAGGGATGTGATAACATGATTCTCACAGGGCTGGCAATATTACCAAGTAACTTTTAACCATGAATAGATAATCCGGGTCATTAGAGCAATGCTTTAACTGTCCACCTGTCAGAACTTCCATCCTAGATCTGGTCTGCCCTGCCATGACATTTAGTCTTTATGTTGCAATTCCGCGCACTGGGGTATAGATAATGCTTTACCCTCCCAAATGCGCTCCTGAGTCCAAAGCCATTATCACAGTGTGTGGTGTTGGGTTTGGTGAGCGCCGCCCAACATTCATCACTAACAGAAAACAGGTAGATCCATCTACTATTACGTAAAGTAAGATCTGGATATTAACTGCAGCCAAAATACAAAATAAAACAGAACATGATAAATTACAAGATATCTCAAGAAAGCAATACAGTTGTAGTCCAACCTAACGTATGTTTCATCCCCACTCTCCCCTCAACCTACAATCAGTATTGTAGTTAACTAGCTGAAACACGGTGGGTCTTTGTGTTCTTGTTACAAAGGAGAATATGTTCCCGTTTCACCACTTTGCACATTTTCTTAAGCACACCTACACTTAGAAAGTGTATATCTGAAGCTGTGCAGAATGAAGTGACTTATTTTATTTGCTCAACTCCTAGGTGTTGTATTAAAATCCTACAAATGCTCTTTTTTGAATGTATTTATCTGAAACTATACAAAATGCAATGAATATTCTCATGGTTGGTTTATTGTCAACAAACTCCCACTCATGTGTGGAAACTATTTTATTACATTCATCATCAGGTGTCATGCTAGTAAGCGTGGGAGTTCATGTGTAGTCAACTCACACGATCAACAGAGTCGTGAATCGGCTCTGTGTTTTTGTCTCGACTATGCCATGTGGCCAAGCCAACTAGGTATTTACTTTTCTGCCTTCCCAGTGTGTCTCCCCCCACCCTTTCCAGAAAAATATGTCAGTTAATGAACCAAGATTTCTAGTTTATTTCTTCTCATAACGTGCCAAAAAAAATCTTGACTGTCTACATCTAATTTCTCTAATCAGTTTAGCGTTTTCATTTGTTTCTTGTACGATCTGCTCATTAATTTTTTATCTCTGTTCATGGTTAAACGTTACTTGCTATTTAAAAAAAGACCATCCTGGCTGCCCCAGGACTTCCCCATAATGTTAATAAAAAATTAGGCAAAGGTACTTAACACACCTGAGTCACACTCAGTTTACAACCATGTACATTTTGTAAAGCCTTTTCACACAACAATGTGTATACTTGATTTAATCCAATGGACAAACTGTCTTCGGGTATATCCAGTTTCGGAACATTTTCTTCTTTGGTAACTATCCTTTATCACCATTACCTACAATGTATCGACAAATGATATATTGAGTCATTAATTGATTGCAAATAGAAACTACGTCTTGTTCCTATTCTACCTCTCTGACTCACAAACAGACACACACAACACCAGCCCTCAGACACTTTACCATTACCAAGATAATGAGAGGTATGCGAACGTTAATTTTCATTCACGGAGCCCCGTTGCTGCTACTGCTTAAACTATAACAGAGAAGATGGTTAGCTAAGAGCTTATTCACTATCTAATGGAGACGGAGCATAGAATCCGGTGGAGCATCGAATACCTGGTAGGATCGACTCCAAAACACAACCAGGACTAAAGTAAGCGCTAGCCCTAAACGGGATCAAGACATCCCAGGTTATTCAGTGTCGTCCATTGTCTGAGCGTATTTGTGCATGTAACTGAATGGATGATGTGACTGCTTAAACCAAATTAGGCCTGGTATTCCTTTTGGTATCATTGCAATTTTGTATCATTTATAAATCCAATTATAAATTAATTCTAGTTCATGTATCTTCCAGTTGGCCACACTCTCCCCTCACGGCCTAAATGTCCAACACAGTTTCATTTAACTTCCAAACCTCACCCCCTCTCTCCACCCCCCCCCCCCCCCAGTTTACAGTCCACTATCAAGATATTTGCAGGTCCCTTGCAGGACGTCGCAGTCAACTTTCTTGACAGTTTTGCGTTCGGTGTTTTGCTATCGTCTTCTGAACGACCGCGACTCATGCCCCTCTGTGAGGACCAACACAATGTAATCTTCCGCAGTTGTGTTTCGAGCGCTTAACGAGAATTGACAATTGTGAACTGCGTCCGCGACATCTTTGCCTGTCCCATTTTTACTTTTCCGCTCACATGGGCGCTTCTCCACCCCCACTCCCATCCCGCTTGACCTTTGACCCGTTTACCAAACATCCGGTCTACACAATCCACTGACAGTCCAACGCGTGTCAGTCTCTCATAGCAAGGATACAGATTCAGATAAGTACCTTTAATTAGTTTAATATTGTCATGTAGTATGTTTCATGTAGTTTTGTATCGGTTTTTGTTTGTTTGTCCTGTTTTGACGAAGGCTTTGGCGGCAACGTCCAATTTGTCTCTTGTAGTCGTGTTTCAGTAAAGCTCACAATCTACTTCTTGTTTTTTTGGTGATTCATTCATTGCCCTTTTAAGCTTTACTGCAGTTCCGCTCATTCTTGTTTTATTATTTCAATATCCCTGCCTCCATGATTGATATTGTATATAGCCGTTTTGTGCGTGTTTTAGTGAAATTTTGTTATTTTTTGTCGCAAGCGAATATTCAGCATTTATGAACCAAATGTCTGATGACGAAAACTAGCCTTATAGTATAGAGGATTCTGACTCTGCCAGAGAATTTGGAGCTAAAAGCAATGATTCCTGGCTAAGTAGAGATGCACAAGTGAATGATATAGCGACTGAATGTAGCGACAACGATGTTTGAATTGATGACAGAGGTGATAAAGGTGCGTCTGAAGAAAGAAGTTGGCTTGGCACAAGAGACCAGAATATTTCTACAGCTGAAAATTCTATTTGGAAATGGAGAAAGGCTCCTCAATATGAACGTATTGAGCTTGACAGTCTTCCTCCATACGAAGAACAACAGGGTGTCATGTCAGACACAACTGGGTTATGCTCATTGACTGTTTCAAACTCCCCCCCCCCCCCCTGACACTACCATAGATCTAATCACGTGTGAAGTGAACAGGTATGGCGAAAATCTCTCTCAGTATACAGGAAATGCCAAGTACAAAACGTTTACTTAGGATCATACTAATGCAATTGAAATTTCTGCATTCACAGGTCTTTAGATTGGTATTGGAATGTGTTTTAAACTAGCAGTTTCAGACTACTGGTGTAAGTATGTTTGGCTGAATGAAACAGCATATTAGAAGGCCACGAGTCGGAACAGATATCAACAGCTTCACAGAAATCTTCATTTCAACAATAATGATGTCAGAATTGAAAGACGACAGCCTGGGTATGGCCCTTGTTCAAGCTCACATCCGTACTAGACATCATATTGCCTACATACAGGCAACACTACACACCGGGACGGAAGTTATCAATAGATGAATCAATGATGAGGTTCAAAGGCAAGATATATTTCAATAAATACCTGCCAGCGAAGCGGACAAAGTGGGGATTTAAATTATTTTTTCATACTGTTGCCAAAACCCAGTACTGCCTGAAGCTAGAGATTTACACTGGTAAGGCAAATAATGAAGGTTGTGTTGGGACAACTTGCAAAGTTGTGTAACATTTTATTGATGGCTGTGGCTACAAAGGATATATTCTCTACTGTGACAGCTTTTATTCAAGCCCAGCTTTATTTCAAGAGCTGAAAGAAATGCAGTTTGGTGCATGTGGAACAGTATGTAAAAATAGAAAGCATTTTCCTGATGTGCTGAAGAAACACAAACTGAAATTGGAAAAGACAGATCATCCTGTTTTATGTGTTACAGAAGATTATTGCATGTTGGCAGTTACCTGACATGACACTAAGAGAGTTAACCTTATATCCACGGTTCACTCCAATGATGTTATGGACAAGACAGTTAGGAAAAAGGGAATTCCTGAACGCAGAATAATAAACAAGCCAGTGCTTGCAGAAAAATACAACAAAAGTATGGGCGGGCTCGACCACTTCGGCCAACTGAGTGAAAGCTACCCCTACCCACATAGATCCTATAAATGGTACCTGCCATTATATCATGTTTAGTTGAAACTGCTCTGGTCAATGAGCGTATACGCAACAACACTGCCAACTCTACAAATAAGATCACTCCAAAGAGGTTCAGGCAGGATGTCAGTCTTGCTCTTATTGAACCTGCTGTTCTTCGGCGCAATGCAACACCTTCAAGACCACAAGTCACAACATCACGATTTACTGAGCGCCATTTTATTGAAGAATACGAAAAGCCAAGGTACAAACGAGACTGTAAAGTGTGTAAGGCTTCGGGTAAAAGAAGCCAGACTTGCATGTACTGCCCAGATTGCAATACACCTCTATTCCCGACACAATGTTTGAAGCTGTACCACACGGTTGAGGATTATCAACGTTTCAGACAAAGACTCTTGCAGAGGTTTTCAGCTACAACTTCAACCCCAGTTAATGAAGGAAGTAGCTCAGACTTCAATTAGATGTACTTTTATAACCAAGCATTCACAAAAACTCATTGTAACATGTCACATAAACACAATACACTGAAGAAATAAACACAATACTGTGTAGAAATAGAAAAAAAATTTCCACGTTATTCAATTTTTTTTGGGGGGGGGGTTACTTTTTAATGTTGAAATATTTGGTCAATCGTTAAATAAGTGCTCCTATTGAGCTTATCTTATTGATCGCCAACCATGCCCCTAACATTTTATAGCTTTGACATTGAACGAATCCACTAACAACTAGGAAAGGATAATGGTTTTACAACATCTTCTGAAATTTATTTAAATAGCCAAACAAATTCAAGATAGCCACCACGATCATATGACAAATTTGCATAAAATATATTTTTTTTTTGTTTCATGTGGAGCAACCATTGAAAATTAGACTCTAAAAATTGCAAAACTCTACGTTCGTTTTTAATTGTCTTATGAATTTAATTAAAAACCAGTCATGTTTAAATAAATAGGCAAACACCCTTGGTAATGGAAGATGTGTAATATCAGAATTTAATGGCAGAATATGTTTTTAAAACCATAATCTTTCCCTAGGTTTTAGTGAATCAGCAATCTTCATCTTCGGTGACAACTAACGTGAAGACAAACAGTCAAGTACAATAAAAACAAACACTAAAAATAGATGCAGTCTAGATCAAACACTACAATGGTGGGTGACTACCAAATAATCAGAATTTGCCCTCAATTTAGCGCCTAGTCTGTTGTGGTGAAATTACTTGGAACGCCACACCTTTCCTAGTGAAAAAGAAGAAACCATTAACATAATTGTAAATGTTTCAAACATAAATGCTATTTATTATAAGTAAGATGTTTGTTAACTAAAGCATAGAGAAGTAATCGTAAAAACTCCACCCGAAGCACACATTGCAAGGGCTCAGATTGTGCCCCTGCCGTGTGTGCTCCGCGGTGGAGTTTTTACGATTACTTAAGTAAACATATGTTACGACCACCGAGAATGTGACTCAGAGGCATAGGTCACCCAGTCACCCAAACGCTAGAAATCACGTGGGGGAAACAGCGGTGTTTGCTGGGGAAAAGTTACGGTCTCAGTCATTAAGTTCGCAAACTCTTGTGCTAGCGCAACTGGGACAAAACTGACTAGTAAATCGACTGTTAATTGTCCACGATGGGAATAAATTCATTTTTCTATACGATAGCTTCAAACCAAAAGTTTGACAGTATCTTTTAATTATATTATAATGTATAGTAGAATTAATTATCCACGAGGTGGAATTAATTCAATTTTCAATACTATTACTTCAAGCCTAAATTTTTCACAGTATCGTTAGTTATATTATAACGTATGGTAAGATGAATTTTCCACGAGGTGGAATTAATTCCTCTTTCAATACCATTGCTTTCAAGACACAATGTTTAAAAAGTATCGTTTAGTTAAGGTAAAATGTATTCTAAGTTTTATAATGTACGGATACACATTCGTGTAGATTCACGTGTAAAGTAGTATATAATTATTTTGTTTGAATTCCTTGATTGTAGCGATTTCATGATCGCTAGAGTTTCATTTGAGTTCATTGTTCGCTTCACATTGCGTGATCATAAAGATCGCAGTCATTGATAAGATTGCACTTTCAGTATGATTATACTGATTGTTAGGATTCCAGTACTCGTCATGATTGATTACGATTCACATTAATTGTCAGAAATCAGACTGTTTCGCATTCATGATTTATTTCAAACTTCACATCTATGAAGTACAGGCTATTGTTTCTTGGTAGGATCTGTATCCAGTTTACTTTCCTATTGATGTATATAATTTAAGTATAGCACATAGGAGAGAAAGGCCAACAGAGATTTAGAAGAGATTATGAGTTGTAGATTACCAACTTTGATTATGTGTTTTACACCATCCAGGGAACGAGTAAGCTGGGTTCGATTCCATTTTCTACTGTATCCACTCACAGCCTTTAAGAAATGAGAATAGATTAACTTTCCTTTCCCCTGACAGATAGATCCGTACAAACGTACGTGGCAGACAACCTTGGGAAACATAGAACATTTCCCTAGGACATAATCCAGCTTCTAAGGAACCAGATAACCAGATTACGAACCAGACTTAGTACTTTATTCTATATATAACTAAGAGCATAACCATGAGGGGTCATACATATTGACGCCTAAGATAAAGCGAGTGGGTGGAGAGGGAACGCCTCTAAGTCAGTCTCTAATGCTAGGTTTGTATTATATTTCAGCTTTGATGGCAACCAGAGGCCAGTACATTAACACAACAAATCATATTTAAACCTGAGCACTGACAAACAATTGCACCAGGCAGGATAATGTACAACGCTGAATCACTACAGATCGCTTGAGGTGTGAGACGAGAATTGTCTAAGATACCCCAGACCAGATGACAGAGATCATTCAGAAACATGAACCAGGCATCACAGAGAGAGAGAGAGAGAGAGAGAGAGAGAGAGAGAGAGAGAGAGAGAGAGAGAGAGAGAGAGAGAGAGAGAGAGAGACAGACAGACAGAGAGAGACAGACAGACATACAGACAGAGAGAATAGAAGCCAGTCGGTGAAGGAAGAAGGCCGTCGTAACTGAGAGTCACAATCGCAGGTCAAGTTGTAGATTATCGCGTCCACTATCTGAATTAGGTTGATATCTGAAGCCAATAATTAACTGACTCGACTATTTGGGGACAAAAAGCATTGTTTCTCCAGCCACCAACTGGTTTATTATTATTATTATTATTATTATTATTATTATTATTATTATTATTATTATTATCATCATCATCATCATTAGCTGTAACCTCCCTCCTCCACAAACGAATTAGCCTCTTTAATCAAATGATGAGCAGACTTGTTAAGAGATAATTGAGTGAATGATGTTTATTTATTTGTGTCTCTGTTGTCCTTTTGTATGACAGCGCACTGTGGGTTCTATTAATTTTGCAGGAACCGTGGCCTGGATAAGCTGACTTGGAACGTTTACACAGCGTCCAGTATAACCTTCCAGTCCTGCACCACTGTTAGAAAAGTTGATTGTCTTCAGGGAACAGAAGTCATACTTACCTAGTATTTAACGAGCCAATTTCATCGACTTTCACTTTCACGACTAGTCCAAGCTGGAAAAACAGACTGCGTTAACATCTTAGCTCACATTTATTTACCTCCGTGATGAGAATCATGAATATGGTTTTAAAAAGTTTACGGTTGCCTGTGACATCATCTGCTTTTTACGGCCAAATTTGTTTATCAGAAATATGAACGGTCTTAGTGGCCTCAAAGGGTCCCCCAACTGATAGTTCTCTATAATACGTGTACAGCATTGGAACCGACCAATCAGGTCTCTTCTTTAAATGTACGTTAATATTTTATTTTGCGCTCGCTCCGCTTTGAACTCAAAGCGTAGTCCACACACACTATTTTTATTGTAGTGATGGACAATTTTTGCATGGGGGTTAGCTTTCCCTATTAACAGTGTCCCTCGCTATCAGGCGAACCTACTCCGACTTCAGAGGTTACTTATAATTAACGTCTCCCTGGCGAAGAGGTTTACGGCTTTCGCCGTAACCCCGTATATTCTCGTGAGTAACGCAGCTGCGCCCGAACCGGCAGCGGTTCGAGCCGCCCTGGTATCTTACGGGGGTATGTGAGCCGGTCGCTCAGAAAGCAATGGCAAACTACTGAGCGTAATCTTCCCTTGTACATCAACAGCGGTTGAAAAATGCTGATGTTGACTGCAACGTCCTGTAAAGGATATGCAACATTTTTTTTTAAAAAAGGTCAAGGACGACAGGTTCATATTTTAGTCCAGCTGTCCGGTGTAGGGGATGAACCGCTAACCTCGGCATCAGCACATCAAATGTTTAATAACATCGTTCTTATCCATTCGGCCATGCGGACCTGCGTACGTTAATATAATGGACACAGCATTACGGTTAGATGTGTTTGTTAGTTTGCCTATGCTGGTTTAGTATAACGTTTTGAGACCTATGGTGCTACTTCAATGCCTGAATACGAAATATTTCCATATTCCATAGTTGTGGGTTCATGAGGATAAAATTATCATCATCATGTGACATGGCAATGTTGTCAGAACACAACACAAAAATGATGATATGAATGTAGACGCCTGTGACACTAATAGCTCTCCGGAAAGAGATTGCCTTTCTGACATAAATAACTACAATTACAACAAGAATCCTGGGCTCCCAAGATAGTTTTTCATTGAACCAACAAACAAACAAACGGGGGTATGTGAGCCGGTCGTTCAGAAATCAATGGCAAACTACTGAACGTGAAACTTGCTTAGTACATCAACAGCAGCCATAAAATGCTGGTGGTGATTGCAACGTCCTCTAAGGGATATGCAACATAAAAAAAGAAGAACACAAGATACTGAAAGTATGCCAGCTCCGTGGCGAAGGAGTTACGAACGCAGTTCGTAATCCTGCATACCACATTCGAAACACTGCTTCGGGCGATTTGGCAGCAGACCGCCTTGTGTTGGTTTTTATGAAATGGTATGGGTGCAGGTCGTTCAGAAATCAATGGCAAACTACTGAACGTAAAATTGTCCAGGAATCACGAACAGCCAAAAAATGCTGGGGTTGACTGCTACGTCCTGTAATGGATAAGCAGCTAACTTGACTGAAAGTATACATGACGATATTAGCCGACAATCCTAAAGAATAATGTCGAATAAGTAAATTGCCTACGTCATAAAGGAATAGTGTGTATCCAGCTTCCTGACAGTTAAAATATGCATCCACTCCGGATCGTGTCAAAAGCCGAACCTGATTTCTTTAAGGATTCCTAGAGACGTCCTCCTAATGAGACAGACAGTAAAAAATCAGTTGGTAACAAACTCAACCAGTTACCTTATGAAACTAATAATCTCTTCAAACAAATCCCAGTCAATATAAATTAGAGCAAATGAACAATATTCAAATTGGATGTAATCATCTTTGCAGATAATATAACGACCTGACCTTAGGTATCAGTAAAAGGTTAAAGGGCAGACGATACATAGACTTGCTGTGCGAGAATAACGCCCTTATCCGAGAAGAAAACAGGGTTTCGGGGTGGAGGCTAAACAAACTTTTGTCTTGGTCATATTTTCCACTTCCCTGCCGACAAAAATTTCTGACCTATGAGGTACAGCCTATATTTGTGCTGGTTAGCTTAATAAACCTTGGACGCTGAATGTGATAATATTTCCCAAAATCTGTGACAAAGAAGAAACTTTTGGTTAAGATCATAGAGTAGTCGTCTGCACCTTGATCTAATCTAGACTACCAACCGAGTGACACACTTTTCGTTTTTTTTTTTTTATTGTTTTTTTTTTAAAATAATATTTTTAAAGTCAAATAATTGCTTTACTCTCCTGGAGTTTCAATTGATCTTCTCAATCACAGTATGAGGAGTCATCTTGTCAGTTGTGCAGCCAATAGACTGCGCTAAGACTTCTTTCACAGTTCCAACGAGAGCTTCTGGCACAATGCGAGCGCACATCAGTCTGGCCATCTTGATGTCATCAATGGTGATGCTACCATTGTGTTTCACGTGTTTGCTCTTTTCGCTGTCACGAGGTGGCTCCTTCAATGCTCCGATAATCAATGCTGCTGCGCTTTGGACTACTTCAACTTTAGCCTGTCTGTTCTGTACCACCAATTGAATTGTCATCTTCAGTCGCTTCCAGTTAGCTTTACCTTTCTGGATGTCATGATCAACGTTTTCACAGAGACAAACACAGTGGGCCGATCTTTGGGGCCAGGGATGAGGTTGCTGGGACATTCTCCTCCAAGTGATCTGCAGTAAACTGTGAATACCTGATTTGGATCGAAGTTAGGAGGCATGATGTAATATTGAAGCGAAGGTTATAGTTTTTGATGAGTTCACTGGTTAGGTTTCTTTGGCCTGTCCAAAAAATTTAGTTTTTTTTTTTCTTTTTTTTTTAATGGGTACTGAAATTTATTAAACAAAAAATATCATAACTAAAATTTTCCTCTCTTTCTTAGTGGGGAATCAGTGTTGGCGTCAGTGGACGAAGAGGAGCTGTCCCACTTCCTCTGCTCGGAGTTCCAGACCCAGTCATCAGGGTAGAAGTAATCCACAACTGTGGGTGGTTTTGAGAAAGAGCTTACAGTGCAATGGATCAGAGTAAAATTTTGAAATGAATGTCATACTCGGGGATTTCAATGCTAAAGTAGGCAACGAAAAGGTATGGGGTCTGACTGGTGACTATGGCCTAGGTGAAAGGAATGAGAGAGATGACAGATTAATAGCATGGGCAATATACCATGAAATGGTAAAAGGTAACAACTGGTTCAAACAACATTCTTGACGATTATATATGTGGAAAAGCCCTGGAGATAATATTCACAATCAGACTCCAAAGAGACCCAGAAGCAGTTTAATAGGAGCAAAAACTAGACCAGGAGCAGATAGGCCTAGTGACCATGTACCAGTTATAGGAAGAAGAGGTTAAGACTTAAAAACATAAAGAAAACCCCCAAAGAACATGAAGCTAGATCTATCATTAATTAAAACAGACAAGGAAATCAGAGAAAAGTACAATGTTACTGTAAAGAAACAGATATAATGAGATAATACAGACTATTGATGTACAATGGAGCATCTTGCGGGAATCAATACAACAGAAATCAAATGAAATCATTCCACCTAAACACTAAATTGCACAAAAGAAATGGATGACATGAAATTTTGCAGATCATGGACGAAAGAAGAAAGAAAAAGCCAGATAAGAATAGAATAGAATACATAAAGAAAGAACATACAAATGCAAAGTGGTTAAAGAAGAATGGCTGAATCAACAGTGCACGGGGGACGCAGAAGTGTTTCCAAGGCACCAGGGCCACGTTCTATACTGGCCAAGACCTACTAACACGTCCTAGTCGTTCGTCCTGGGCAACAGGTCCCTTTGGGGTCCTGCCTAACGTAGTAGGATCACTGATTCTTCCGAAGTCAGAGAGTATGTGCCTGCACGGCGAGGTACCACCAGTCTGCACACCAATAAGCCAGACATGGGACAACTGATACTCACGCAAACCTCAGGTCCTGTATGACATCACACTGATGCTTGGACAACATGATGTCTTCATCCGACATACAGGACTTCGCGCTTGGAGTTCACAGCCAGCGAACGCAAGTAATCAACAGTGCATGAAAATTGGGACACACTGTGGAAAAGACTCACATTCCATGTATTATTACATGGCCCTAAAGACCCTGCTCAAGATTCTTGGAGAAAATTGAAGGAAAGGACGCTAGCCGGAACTTCAATCAACTTTCCCCACGACGTCTAACGGCGTAAGTGGAAGAAAACAAACAATCAACACAAATAAATGGAATAACAGGTAGGAAAATACACAATATCACTGGACGTGTAAAATCGAGGAAGGTGCAATATTGATGGGGCAATAGGATATAGTCAATGGAAAAGGCTTGGGGTGGGGGAGGGCGAGAGGGGGGGGGGGGGGGAGAACTATTTGTTCAAATGAGCAATACTAGGACGCGTGTAATAGTAGGCCAGGCTAATAGGACAGGCACAGACAGGTATACAGAACAGGCAATCATAGCAGGTAGAGACATAATCAGAGAGATAGAAAAGAAATAAGCAGACACAGGGGCAGACAGCCAGGACAGGCAGACATATAGACAGCTGGTACTTACAGACAGATAGAACTGACAGGCGGGCAGGTCAGACATGTGTACATGACAGATTGACATAAAAGATAAATAGAACTGTATAGACATTGTGTCACTTACTTGTTATTTCCTTTAAATAGGTCGCTTAAAAGTGACATGGTCGACTTCATTGCACCGGGTTTTATCCTATATGGCTCAATGTAACGCTATGATGCAACTCCATACCACAAGCGACGACCCCCAGGAGTCTCCGAAAAATGCACTCGTGAACCGAAGGACGCGGCCGGAAATCGAAGCCACAACCTTTCAAGCCCGAGTCACAAGGCTCGACCACTTGGCGACGAGATGTAGCAAAATATGCCAGGCAATAAATTGTGCAATCTATTGTTTGTGTCTTCGTCATTCAAACTTTAGAATTCTGCGGCAACATAACTTTTATGTTCAGTTTATCAGCCCATACAAAATTAACACATGATTTGCTCAATTATTAATTAGTACATCAGGGATTAATGATTTGAAACATTAATTGGGTTGGTGGCCATTTTGAACCTTTTAATCAGGTCTGAACATTTAAGATTACAGTGGTAATATGACCTTTACCTTCGGTCTATCCATCCATCCATCATGTGCCATGCCGGTAAGCGTGGGCGGTCATGTTCTGCCATCTCACTCGATCACCAGAGTCGTGGATCAGCTCCGTGTTTCTGTCTCGACCATGCCACAAGGCCAAGCCATCCAGGTACTTGCTTCTAGGTCTTCCCCTTGGTCTGTTCCCCTCGATCTTACCAGTTGTCACCAAATTCTCCAATCCATTTCTTCTCATAACATGCCCAAAAAATTGTGACTGTCTACGTCTAATTTCTCTAATCAATTTACGATCTTCATTTGTTTCTTGAAGGACTTGTTCATTGGTCTTTCTGGCTGTCCATGGTATTCTTTGCATTTTCCTCAGAAACCACATCTCTACATCAGATGTTTTTCAGCCTGACTGCTCATTGTCCACGCTTCACATCCATATAAAAGTACAGGTTCAATGTAGCATCTCAATACTCTTTTTCTCGTTTCAATTGACATCTTTTTCTATCAGCCCGCGAAAAACTAATAATTATTATTTAATATCTAGGGGATTAATTATTTAAAACTTTAATCGGTGGTCATTTTGAATATCTTAATCAGGTCGGAACATATAAGATTACGGCAGCAACATGGCCTTTATGTTCCGCTCACTAGTCTCCAAATTAACAACTTATGGTTTCAGGGGCATTATAGTTTTTTGTTAATTTGTGATTAAATGAAAACCATACAACATTATTTGGTTCTTTTTATATTAATGGGTAGCCAGCTTTTAATTTAATGCGATTGAATGACACAACATTTCATAAATTATTGTTTATTCAATTAGGTCTCATTATCACGAACAAAATGGTATATTGTTGCTAGGGTCTTTGTTCAAGAATAACAAAATTTACATAGGCATATGTGTAAAAAACAACAAACAGTGATTTAAGTGTTTAGGCCACACTTCATCTTAGCCCTGAAACAGTATTTTCGTCTTTGTTCATATTAAATTATAACTGACACACAAACATTAGTTAGGCCTGCATGTACTTTTTATTTCGCGATGGTGAAAGGCCGTGCAAGTTTATGGGATTTATGTAGACAAATATTATGTTTAGAGGAAACATTCATTTATATTGTTCGTAAATTTCATTCATTTTGAACAAATAGTTCTGTCCCTGCCCCCCCCCCCCCCCCCCCCCCTTCTGTCTGTCTGTCTGTCTGTCTCTCTCTCTCTCTCTCTCTCTCTCTCTCTCTCTCTCTCTCTCTCTCTCTCTCTCTCTCTCTCTCTCTCTCTCTCTCTCTCTCTCTCTCTCTCTGCCAAATGGTGCGTTACTTTCTGACCATCCCTTCCATTTCTTTATAATAAATATCTTCTACAATAATAAACCATACAATTCAACTGCGCATGCGTTTCTCTCGTTGCTTAGAGCATATTTAAAATATGATAATCACATGATAGTAATGCCTTGATTGATCACTACACTTATGAATAATTATGTTCAAACATTCTGCGGAATTGCCAGATATCTAACAGAAAAACAACTTGATAAGAGAAAAGTAGGGGACATAAACATCTAGTATTTTTGTAAGGGACATTACTCTAATACGAAAAATAAAATGATATATCTAGCTATTTTATATGAAATGTCTAAAAAGAATATCGAAATTTGTTATATTAATTTTAAGGATAATGATCAAAGTAAAGAATTATAATTAAAATAAAATGTTATATGTACTTAAAGAAAACTTTTATTAATCTCTGCTAAATTATATTTTATAATCAACTTGTTTGTTCCATATTTACTGTTAATTTATAATAGTGTGCTCTAACAATGCAAATCCGGCTAGCAATAGCGACGGTTAAGCTTCTAACTCGAGATCATACTTTTAGGGATCATTTCTAAAGGTCGTCTTTGCGGAGTAAATCTTGTGTTTCATTTGCATTCATTGTGTTTATTCCGGATTTCATCAATACTTTCCAAGAATGGCACCAGTCGACAAAATGGATTCCATCGACATTGATCATTTCCTGGAGGGAAGACCACTGCACAACAAAGGTACGTTGGTCATTACATTTACCGGCCCTGGCGCTGCGGCCAAGGCCACGCCTTCGTTAATCTACAGCACGCTGCTGGGCCCATGTGGAGTACCACATGGCGGCATTACTGATGTATACCGGTATGAAGTACCTACTCGGTGGTATGTCAACCTGACACAGGCGGCACATGTGGCAGTATACAAAGGCCTTCATGGCAAAACAGTTAAGCTGCCGGCGGAGGGACTGGAGCTATCAATAGAGCACCTGGAACGAGAAAGGGACCGAGTTACGATTCATTGGCTTCCCAACACTATTTCTCCACAGGGAGTTAAGTTTATAGTCGAAAAGACAATTGGAGACGAAAACGCGGAAGTCTTCAGAATCCAGTACGGTGGCGGCAAGTGGGGCGTGCTGTGTACCCCCACAAAACCGGTGCCGCATTACGCAAAGATCACGGCGCCAGGGAAAATAACAGGCGACCACCGCATAATGTTCTCTATGCCCGGTCGCCGGACTCAGTGCCCATATTGCAGCCTAGACGATCACTGGTCTAACAAATGCCCGACAAGGCGGCAGAAGAAAGAAAATAATAAGAAAACATCTGAACTAGCACAAGAGGAATTCCCGGCAATCATGGGGAAGGCCCACACACAGAAAAACAACGCTGTCCAAGATGTCGTCGAAGTAACTGGCAGACCGGTGACCACGGAGCCAGCCGTAGAAACTGCTCAAACAAAAACAGCTCCACAAGAAGCCAACGACGACGGATTCCAAACCGTCAGCTACGGCAAAAAAAGGCAGCGGGCAGAGAGAAAGAATTCCACAAACAACAAAGACATAGGAGAAGAGGAGGGAAGATCTTCCCCTTCACCTTCCAAACCATGCAAGAAAGCTGATACAAAACAGCATGAAAACAGTGACAATGAAGGACCACTTTATATCAACACCGACGAAGACACCGACGAAGACCACGAGGAGAACGAAAACCACAAAACTATCACCAAAACCGAAGACACAGCCCAGATTTGAAGTATTTTGTACAAAGGTAATCACGTAAATTTAACCACCATGTTTTTTATTCTATTTTTAAAATGGCTGACAATCTATGTATAATTAGCGTTAATATTCGTGGCATGAAAACGAAATTACAATACATAATCACACTCATACACAAATACAAACCAGATTTCATCCTATTACAAGAAACTAACATCAAAACAGACTTTGAAGCAGTAGAACTAGTAACACGGTTAGGATTAAAGAATTCATCTTTCAGTTTAGCGAAACAAAACAGTGGGTCAGGGACAGCCATACTGCAAACATCCGACACGTGGGATATTGTTAGAACGCACAGAGACGAACACGGTAGAGTTAGTACGGTTCAACTAAAGAACGACACACACGCCTACACAATAGTTAACATACATGCACCACCAAATTACCAATACCAACCCTTATTCTATGAACAGTTAGACGAATTATTAACACAGACATACAGGGGACAAAATATCGTTCTTGCCGGCGATTACAACTGCGTGCTTGAAGAAATAGACGTGTTAGGGGGAGAAGTAAGAACACAGCTGAGGAGGGCCGGCGGGGACGGTATACATCAACTAGATACACTACGAAACATCATCGATACTCACAACCTCACAGACGCATTCAGGCATACACACCCCGACAGTAGAGAAACGACATACACAAACAAAACACACAACAGATCATCTAGATTAGATAGGATTTACACACCCGCAACACACCACATCATACAGACCAAACATCTACGAGAAACATTAGATTACACAGACCACAAAGGCATACTAGTACACATCAGCACAAACAGCACAGCCACGCAGACATACAAACGGTCACCTCACTGGAAATACAATAATTCATTATTGAAACACCCAGAATATGTAAAATATATGACACAGCTCATACACACGTACACAGACAATATACCGACTGAGAACATCACACAATACTGGGACTTGCTAAAAAGCACCATACGAAGCAGAACACAACACTTAGCAACCATGATTCACAAAGACAGAATAAGACAGGAACGTATCATACAGACAGCCATACGGCTAACAAAACAGACAGACAGAAATGCATCACACTTACACATACTAGAAACACAACTAGAAGAACACCAACAACACAGATATCTGGGTGCTCTTCTCAGAACAAAGCTCGACACAATCACACAAGAGGCACCTACGAGACAATATTTAGCAATGGAGCAGAGTGTACAACGTAACAGACAAATAAGCAAAATATCAGACATGCAAGGAAACATGCAGACAGAAACACCACACATAGAGACTGCTTTCCAGGAACACTATACACAACTATTCACAGCAGAGACAGTCGACACACAGATACAAGACAACTTCTTACGGTATACAAAGAAATTATCTGACACAGACAGAGACACAATGGACACAGAACTGACACTGAAAGACATAACACAGGCACTGAGCACAATGAACAAAGACAAAACCCCAGGACCAGACGGTTTGACAGTAGAATTCTACCAACACTTCTTTCCTATCCTAGGCAATCTTCTCCTCAAAGTCTATCAGGAAGCCTTTGACAAAAAACAACTTCCAGAGAGCTGCAACATGTCCTACATTACACTCATATGCAAAGACAAAACTGACAAGACACAACTGAAGAACTACAGACCAATCTCCTTACTAAACACAGACTACAAGATACTTGCCAAAACACTCACCAACAAACTTAAACCTTTCATGCAAACACTAATACACCCTGACCAACAGTGCAGTGTCAAAGACAGAAATATACATAATCACACCCATCTAATTAGAGACATAATCACCTATACACACGGGAAAGACTGTCCATCCTCCATCTTGTCCCTGGATCAGGAAAAGGCCTTTGACAGAATTTCCCACACATACCTGCATAGAACACTAGAACACTGTAATATAGGACAGTATTACAGGCAGTGGATACAGATCTTGTACAAAAATCCTGAGAGCAAAGTGTTGGTGAACCATTCACTGACAGCCAGCTTCAGGCTCACGAGATCTGTAAGGCAGGGATGTCCCCTATCACCACTACTGTATGTGCTCACCCTAGAGCCTTTATTAGAGAAGATAAGACAAGACACTAGTATTAAAGGCACCTTCCTGCATGGAATAGGAGAGAAGAAGCTCATCGCTTATGCAGATGACACTGCTTTCTTTCCCACTAGCAACACATCAATAAGGAACATACTCCACACCTTTACTTATTTTGGAAAAGGCAGTGGAGCCAAAGTAAATGTACAGAAATCATATATAATGGGACTGGGAAAGTGGAAACAAAAGTCTGATTTCCCTCCAGATCTGAGACACACAGACACCATGAAACTGTATGGGATCACATTTCCATGTGATCCCACAAAAACACACACACAGACATGGCACGCACTGACCCAAAAGATCACAGACATGTTACATAGGTATAGGTATAAAACATCCACAATATTTGGTAGAAGCATAGTAGTCAACACATTCATAATACCCAAAATAATATACTTAGCGACAGTACTGGACCCTCCCAAACAGACCATCACAAACATAAACAAACAAATCAGATGCTTTATCTTCACCAACACAATTCACAGCATTAAACACAAAACTCTCATACAAGACAGGAAACAGGGGGGTATTGGATTACAAGACACCCACACAAAAATACTGTCACTTAGGATTAGTTACATAGGTAAAATCATCAGACACCCAGAACAGCACAGACTAGCACTATACTACATAGCCCACAACATCAAACACCTCACACCACTTAACAATGCAACTGCACACTATCAGGGAACACTGCCAACATTCTATCAGACATGCATACAGGCAATACAAGGACATGAACAGTTAATACAGCAAACAACACACACAATATACAAACAGTTAGTTAGAGAGCAAGCACCACCACTCAAACTTAGAATCAAAAGAGGATACAAATACTTCATGTCTGACTTCACATGCACCTTTTCAAACCTACACAACAAACACATAACACCAACAGCTAGAGAAATCACATATAGGTTATTATACAGCATGACTCCAACAACACAGGGACAATACATAGACAAACAATGCCAGCTATGTAGAAACAACACACAAGAGACAGAGGAACACATTTATTTTACATGTCCAACAATTACTGCCACACGCGCAACACTCCAACACCTCATACAAACACACACAGGCAAACAAACCGACATATATAAAGCAATATTTCTCAACACTTTACCAAAATCAGCAAAAGACATACACACAAAACTACTTATAGCTCTTTCTTACTATAGACATCTCATATGGACATGCAGAAACTCTGCCAGACACAAGCACTACACATATAACACACACTTAATATCATTTATGTACACGCGCAAAATATCACACCTATTTCCAGATTAAACCACATGTATTCCTTATTGTATTACAAATTTGGTATACATGAGCGCGAGAAAGAAAGAAGAAACTGTGAGTGAATGATGAGTAAATTATTTAAAAGATCACATATGGTCAAAAGACAAATGACAATCCCTTATGTAAAGAATAGTGGAAATATAAATGCTTGTTTTATTTGTTTCAAAATGATGGTTTTAGCACTTATAGATAAGGGGAAAAGAAAAAAAGGAGAAAAGAAAATCAACTCCTCCCATTCCAAATTACTATTTATGGAATGTTTTGCTTTAAATGCACTTGTTGTGCTATACTACCACCACTACTAAAATTATCACCTTAGTAAATAGAATCACATATCTATTATACTATTTATTATTATTATTATTATTATTTTTATTATTACTATTATTATTAATATATGTTTGTTGTTGTTTACTATTTTTATTATTATGAAAATGTCTACTATTATTGTGATCATTATTATTATTACTATCATTATCTTACCCTTATTATCTTTAGTATCATTAATTTGAAAAGTATTAAGGATATCATCATTATTAATTTACAACTTCATCTCCCATGCCCCCCCCCCCCCACCTTTGCTTAAGGTTTGTTGCTTTTGCTACTACCCCCACTATTTTGTTTCAAACATTTGTCCAGCCTGTACCATCATAAAGAGTGGTCATGTCCCTTCCTCTCTTTGTCACCCCCTTTAAATCATGTGATTGAGTGTTGAATGAATGAAAACAAAATCACAAATGGTTACCAAACCAATGATACTGTAAACACTTGTGTCAATACAAATGCTTGGCTAAATTTTTACTAAAAAAAAACAAAAGAAAGAGAGAACACAGAGGAAAATATGAATGAACCCCTACAGTTAGAAAAAAAAAACAAGTAGGAAAATATAACCAACTCCTTTACTCCAAGTATTACTAAAAACTGCAGTTTGCAAGTGTATGTACCTGCTAGGCTATGTTAACACCATTCCAAAGAAAATCATCCTAGCAAATGGAATCACATATTGTAAAAATGTTATCATTTTCATAACTATTAGTACCCTTGCTGTTTTTTATAATTGCTGTTATTACCCTCAGTATGCCTCTTCTTGCCATTATTATTATTGTCATCATTAGTAATAAACAAAAAACCCTTTCCCATGTGCCCCCCTCCCCTTGCTCATGGTTTGTGTTTGCCTTTGCTGATACCCACACCGGTTTGGTTCAAATAATTATCCTGCCTTTACCATCATTGCCCAGATAAGGGTGATGAAGGCATTGGTGGAATGAAACAAATTGGTGAGGAGATGGCAAGGGAAACAAAAATGTAAAGATTGTAAAAAAGTTTGTGCTAATACTGATGCTTGTTTTACTTTTTACAAAAAGTTTTTAAAAAAAAGAGGAAGGGAAAAAAATGAATGAACCCTTACAAATATGACAAAAAAATAAGCAGGGAGAAAAAGAAAACCAACTCCTTTTACTTCTACTATTATTGAACATTGCATGCATATGTAAAAAAAAAAAAAAAAAAAGAAACAATAAGCAAGGAGAAAAAAGATAACCAACTCCTTTTTACACCTACGATATTATTTAACAGTGCAGGATGCAATTGTTATTGTATGTACCTGCCATGTTTTAACACCATTCCTAAGGAAATCATTTAGCAAATGGAATCAGTTTTGGAAAATGTGATCATTATCATAACAAATTCTATCATTGTGTTTATTAGCATTGCTGTTATCACCCTTAGTAGTTTTTATTCCTTGTCATTATTATTATAAGATGTATTTCATGTAAACACCATTCCTAAGGTAATCAATTTAGCACATAAAATCACATGTTAAAACTATTATTTATTATCATTGAGTCTATCACTAGTCTCAGCACTGTTGTTATTCCTTGTCACTATGATATTTATTTATGTATTTGGTTGTTACTTTGCATTATTATCATTGTAATCACTATTAATATATATGGCTTTGTAAACGCGTATACAAACACATCCCCCTCTCCCACCCTTTTGATACTGTGATTGTTGTCTCTGCCGCCACCCTCACCGTTTTGTTTCAGTTCTGCACCGCCATGTTTATCATCGCCGAGGGTGATGGTAACTTGGTAGGAGTTTTTGGAGCTGACAGGAGAGCGGGGCGGCAGGGGAAAAATAACAGCCCGATACCATCATGCTTTGGATTTAAAATATTTCCTTACAACAATGTCAATGGAGAAATGTTTAAATGTATAAAATATTTGTAATTTTTGCGCATATGTCACCTACACGCCCACATGCAACGCTCTGTAAAAACACGCACACAAATACTGAACACACAGTACGCATGTAACAACACAAACAATACAAATGCAACAACTACCCCTCCTGCATTGTAAACTAGGATACTCCTTGACAACCCCCCCCCCCCCCCCCACCTTTTCGATAATGTTTGGTTTTGATGCTGCTGCTGCCTTCACCGGTCGGTTCTAACAAGTTTTACTGCCATTTGCCTCATTACCAAGTGGTGATGATGGTATTGGTGGGGTTGGAGCTGACAGGTGAAAAGGTGGCAGAGGGAAAAAAATGGTATACTACCGTCCTGTTGTTGTTTGTACTCGTTTTTCTTTACCCCCCATTTTAAATGTAAAAAGGTTGAAACAAATGTTGTAAAAATTTGCGCATATGTCACCTACACTTCCACATGCAACGCTCTGTAACAACACGAACAATACAAATGCAAATGTTTCTTAACACTCAATAAAAGTTTAAAAAAAAAAAAAAAAAAAAACTCGAGTTCCGCTTGCTAGCTCTTTCTATTTTGTAATGGTTTATTTGAAGGCAGATTCGATACTGTCTGAAACACAATTGTAAACACTTTCATCATCATCATCATCTTCCACTTCTGCCTTCAAGTGTCGTGGGAGGAATAATTTGTATTCTTGCGCCCGGTGGGCAGCACTGGATAGTGTCATTCCTTATGGTTGTACAATGTCTTTGATGTCGTCAGTCCATTTTTATCTTGGACGTCCTCGTGGTCTCGTCGCAGACTGATCTTTGATGTAAGGCCAGTGATGGTAGTTGCTAGTGTTGCATTCTAACGACATGGCCAAACCACTTGATCTTCTGTCTTTCAATAAATGTGGCACAAGGTGTTGATCCCACAGTCTGTCTGATAATAGCATTTCTTACTCGGTCTCGGATTGTTAAGTTGGCAGCTCTCCTCAGGCATCTCATTTCGCAGGTGTTGATTTTTGCGAAGGTGTAATTTGGATAAAGTCCTGGTCTGAGATATGGTAGCAAAGGATTTGTGTGAATATGCTGTTTATTATCTGTCGTTTAGCAGGCATGTGTATATTTGGATGTTTCAGTAAGAGTGATAGTTGATATGTAAGTGCACTAGCTTTTTAACATCTGATTTCAATTTCTCTGTCTAATCTGCCATCTTCTGTGATCATACTTCCAAGATATTTGAATTCTTTAACTTGTTCCAGAGTTTTGCTATTTATCTGTATACTTAGTGGGTCAGGCGATCTGCTAACTCGCATTACTTCGGTTTTGGCTGTATTTATGCTCATATTGTATCTGCTGCATGTTGAACTCAGATTATTAATATGATTTTGCAGTCTCCCCTGGTCCCTATAAAACAGGCACTGATCGTCTGCAAATAGAAGTTCATTTATTTTCTGTGGATGAGTTGTTTCATCTGAGTAGAGAGTTCTAATTTTCTGAATCTGTTCTGTCGAGACTTGCTTCTTTGGAAATTATGTCTATGTAGATATTAAATAGTAGGGGAGAGAGCCCACATCCCTATCTCACTCCTGTATTGACTGTGAACATATCGGATATACCTTCTTGTGTTTTTACTGCACTTCGGCTCGAGTGGTACATGGCTATGATGTTTTCTAGCAATTGCCCTTATATCCCATAGTCTTCAAGGATGGTCCATAATTTGTATCTGTCTACTCTATCGGAAGCCTTTTCCTGATCTACAAACACAATATTCTGCTGGTCACTATATTCGATAGTTTTTTCACATATGTGTCTAAGTGTAAATAGTGCATCAGTGCATCTTTTACCTTTCCGAAAACCGAATTGTTGTTCAACTATGGGTCTAGCTCTTTGTTCCAATAATTTTGCAAACACTTTCCCTATATGGCTCAGGAGTGGTATACCTCTCTATATTTCGCACTCTCTCATGTTGCCTTTCTTTTTCTACATTGGTACTATTATTGCCTGTTGCCAATCATCTGGGACTTTTTATTTCTTCCCATGCTATGTTATAAAATCTTGCTAGCCATTTAACTCCTGTTTCCCCACATGCCTGAATAGCTTCTGTGGTTATTCCATCTGGACCTGGTGATTTGTTTTTAGGACTTTTCTGTATAACTGCTTTGACTTCTGCAGGTATTTGCTATCCCTGGCTTTTAGGCACAAAAGTGAGGTTTTCTATGTTATGTGTAAGGTTAAGTAGTTCTTGAAAGTATTCTGCCCACCTTGCTAGTCTTTGTTGTGGCTTAAATTTCGGTATACCTCTTTTGCTGCTTATGATGGTGGTTGGGTTGCATCTCTGTTTCTCATTGTGTTGACAAGATTATAACATTCTCTTGGGCAGTCTTTGCTAAGGGCGCCATCTGTTCACCATATATTCTCCAGGATTCGTCTTGAATAGGTACAATTATCTCGGAACAGTAATAACATCTGATGGGAGATGCCTTGAAGAGATTAGAACAAGAATCGCCATGTCTAAGGTAGCCTTTAGCAAGATGAAAAACATACTGACCAATAAAAAGATGTCAATTGAAACGAGAAAAAGAGTGTTGAGGTGCTACATAGAACCTGTACTTTTATATGGATGTGAAGCTTGGACAATGAGCAGTCAAGCTGAAAAACATACGATGGCTGTAGAAATGTGGTTTCTGAGGAAAATGCAAAGAATACCATGGACAGCCAGAAAGACCAATGAACAGGTCCTTCAAGAAACAAATGAAGATCGTAAACTGATTAGAGACAGTCAAAATTTTTTGGGCATGTTATGAGAAGAAATGAATTGGAGAACTTGGTGAAACTGGTAAGATCGAAGGGAACAGACCAAGAGGAAGACCTAGAAGCAAATACCTGGATGGCTTGGCCTCGTGGCATGGTCGAGACAGAAACACAGAGCTGATCCACGACTCTGGTGATCGAGTGAGATGGCAAAACATGACCGCCCACGCTTACCGGCATGGCACATAATGGATGGATGGATGGATTCATCTTTAGATGCTCTAAATTGTTCGTTTGGTATTACGTCGTGCTATTCTATAAGTAACATAGTCTTGTTCAGATTTAGTTGTGATCCACTTTTTGAACGCTACCTTCTTTTTGAATATGCTGTCTTTAACTTCGTTGTTCCACCAGGCTGTTCTTAATCTTATGTCCTGGCCCTACTTTCTTTGTTCCACATTTATTTTACAGTGTGTCGAGCATGGCAGCCTTGAAAATTGTCCATTCCTTATCTACGCTTGAGTGTTTGATTTCTCTACTGAATTCGTCTTTAACCGTATTTTCCTGAAGCCTCCTATAATTGATGTCATGTGGTGTTACCTTTTTGTTTCTTATTTTCCTGTTTGTTGAAATATTTGTTTATTATGACTGGTTTGTGATCAGTATCAACATTTGTATTTGGGAGTGCTCTTGAATCTAATATTAGTCTTCTGTCTGATTTCGTAATTAGAATAAAGTCAATTTGAGATGCTTGGTCTATGTCATTCCATTTATACCATGTTTTGGTGTGGCTACGACGATGTTGAAAAAAAAAAAAAAATTTGCTATTATTAGTCCGTGTTTGGAATATATGTTGAGTAGATGTTGACCATTGCTGTTACATTCGGTCTCTGTGTCGCTGAATGGCCCCATGCAATCATCCCACGGTGTTCTTCGTGTGTCTTTTCGTCCGTTAAAATCACATATCACAATAAGTTCATCCGTCTCCCTGACATTATTTAACGTGTCTGCAAGTTTATCAAAATACTCGTCTTTGTCTTCAACGCTGTAAGTGTCGTTACATGGGGCGTATGTTTGTTTAAAAGATGTTGTTCTATTTCCTTCTTTGATCTGTACTAGTATTATCCTTTCCGATATAAATTTAGTGTTGATAATGGCTTTCGCTTTGTCTGGATGGAACAAAAAAATCCACTCCATGTTTAGCTGTAGCTCGCTGGTCGACGCCACTCCATATAAGAACGTAACCTTCATGTGTTCGTTTCGTGTTCTGCCGCTTGCTCCTAGTATCTGCAAGTTCAAATATTTGAATATTTGATTTTTTAATAAACTCTACGAGAGCTGGTTCCTTATATCCTAGACCAGTAATATTCCAAGTCGACAAAATCTTCTTTCTATTTGAAGTATTTCGAAGTTTAGCAGTCGTTAGTCGCTTGTTGTTGTTCGGCTTCGATGGAGTCCTTCATCATTCAACGAAAATGCTTTTTAATTTTGTGTAAGTGATCTCGATTGTTTTCACCACATGTAGCTTTGGATTAAAGATTTCCTCTGTCACGGATTATTTAAGCATGTCAGTGATTTTAATTTTGGGGAAGTGATTTCAATTGTTTTCACCACATGTAGATCTGTATTGAAGATTTCCTCTGTCACGGATTATATAAGATGGAAAACCAAATTGTAAAACGTGTCAAAGTCAACACGAGTGAAGGTTTTGAGGGAGGATAGTTCCACCAAGCAAACACACTTGTGTTTTCTGTATCAGGACCTCATGTATGTCGGTTCAACTACTCGCTGATGGCGAGCGGGATCGGTAGGCAAGGGATAATATCCATCTACCGGTTTGAGGACCCTAAAAGATGGTACGCTACGCTGACACCGGAAGCAAAGGCTGCTCATTATAAACGGCCTCATGTGATGAAGCATTTACTGCAGGATCCTAAATTAACTATTGTAATCGAAAACATAGGGAAGGAAGAGACCAAGGCTATGATTCACTAGATGCCTACAACCGGAAAGTTTGAGACAGTGAAGCAAATAGCCGCAGACATTTCGGGAGATATAAATGAGGAAATGCATAAACTTAAAACAGCACTTACAAGTGCTTACTGCTGTGCAATCCGAAAGAACCTCTTCCACATTACGTGGACATGGAGTTGGACGGGGCAGAAGATAAGCTGCACCGTCTCTTCATCACAGTTCTGGGACGCCGTACGACGTGTACAGTCTGTGGGGAGGACTCCCACTGGAGTTATAAATGTCCGGCCAAAGTACAAACCCAGAAGGGACCTAGACTGGCGCAAAGAGTAACCTCGAACCCCCAGATAGATCAACATAGTAAGGAGGATGAAGACGGTTTCCAGCTGGTCACTAGGAAAAGGGGACGTTCAACCAAGAGGCTGTCCGACGGTGATAGCTCACCGTCTGAAGCTCAGAGGACAAACAAAAAGAAATGTGTAAGTAATTATACTAAACAGATAACGACCAACGTGATGACCGGAAGAGACAGTGATATGATGCAGTTAACACACCACCAAGACGGAGAAGCCTGTCAGATTCTTCTCCACGCCTCGTTATTGACTTACATATTTCAAGCCTATCGAAGGAATCTACTAAATATTTCCAGAAATGACAACATGAATACAGACAGTTTAAACATAATTATACTCAACCGTTTATTATATTACAACAACAATGGCAGCGGAGATTAAAATAATGAGTATTAACAATCGAGGTAAAATCAAAAATTAATCATCTTATACTACACATACACAAATATAAACCTGATTTTATACTCATACAGGAAACTAAAGTTAACACCGACGAACACGCATCATATATCACAACATGCTTAGGTATAAGACACTTATGATTTAGTCTTAGTACTCAACATATCGGGCTGGGTACCGCAATAATATAGACATCTGACAGGTGGCAGATTATAGAGAAGGACAGGGAATGCCAGTGTAGGATAGCTATAGTACAGGTGGGAAATAATATACATAAATACACAATTGTCAACATAAACGCACTGCCTGACTACAGAAATCAGCCGCTCTTCTTCCAAACACTGGAAAACTTACTATCACGTTCACATCGGGGTCACAACATCATTTTAAGGGGTGATTTTAATTGCGTGCTTTCTGTGCATGACGTAATAAATGGAGATGTAAGAATGCAAATTAGAAACACAACAGGGCAGAATGAACATCAGTTAGACACATTGCAAACAAGTTTAGATATCCATGGGCTAAGAGATACATACAGGCAGACGCATCTCCATGGAACAGATTCAACACACACACACAAACAATACACATAACAGAACAGCGCGATTAGATAGAATTTACGTTCCCATAGCACATCATATAACACAAGTCAAGCATTTACAGGAGACACTACACTTCATAGACCATAAGGCTGTATAGATGCAACAATAAACATAGTACAAACAACAACACATTTTATAAGATCTCCAAACTGGACATTTAACAGCACACTTTTACAAAATCTGGACTATGTAGATTGCATAACAAAACTGATCCTCTCCTACACAAGCGATATACCAGAGGGTAATGCGCGAGAACTCTGGGAAACACTTAAACAAACTATACGAGAGAGAACTCAAACACTAGCAGCAGTAATATACAAGCGAAAACTACAACAAGAAAAAGTATTGGACAATGCAATTAAGCTATTATTACAGACAGACAAAAATTCACTTGGGATCAAACACGTAGGCGAAATCCTAAAACACCCATAAAAAGATCCTTTAGCACACTATTACATTGGAATTAGACTATCTTATTTAAAACCTATTAGGAATACATCCTGACATTACTTTGGCACTCTCCCAACGTTTTACACAAAATTTATTTCAGCCATTAAAGGACACGAAAAATTACTACACAAGAAAACACACACAATCTACAAGCATTTAGTTAAACTACAAGCAACTCCAGTACATCTCAAAATTAAAAGAGGACATGGATATTTTATAACATTTTATACCGAAATTTTCTCTAATAATCACAACAAACAGATTACACCAAAAGCAAAGGAAATTACATATAGGCGTGTTTACAGCATGACCCCAACAACAGAGAGAACAGCAAAAATAACTAAACAAATACTACAGTGTCAGCTTTGTAGACCGAACGTTAAAGAAACAGAAGAGGACATCTATTACGAATGCAACACAATCATGCCAACATGACATCTCCTACAAAACATCATAAACACTCATACGAAACAAAGAATAGATGTTTTGTAAACAATCATGATAAATTCCATTCCTTACTCCACACATGGTAACCACACAAAGTTACTTGTTCTATTGGCAGAGTATAGAAATCTTATATGGACATTAAGAAACAAAGCATTTTACAATTACAGAACAATCAACAAAGAAACTGTCCAACAGCTTTATCAACAAAAAGTCTCAAATATTCTAATATTAGCACCACAAGCTCAAATCCCGTAAAAGATTTGCCTGAAGACAGCACATATTACAAAAGAAGCAAATAATTTGCTTTAAACAAAAGATACCACTACTGTAAATATGTTTATTAACGGTATTAATAATCTTACAATTATATTATTATTGTTACTATTATTATTAATACTGCCATCATTATTATTTTTTCCATTATTATATTTGAATGTGCAACATGGAATATATTGGGGATGTGTGTCTGTGTCGTTGACAGTAACATAGGTATACGTCTGTGTGTGGGTGCAGGTGTGTGTATGTGTGTGTGTGCGTGTGTGTGTGTGTGGTGCATCTATTTGCGAGCGCATATAAATGTGTGTGTGTCCACCTTTAAACCAAGGCGATATCTCAAGTATTAAAATGATGTTATATGGTAATAATATGTTGAAAAGAGAAAATATACACCACCATGTATAAACAAATTAAATGAGCCCTTTAGGTATTTAGAAAGCTAAGGTGGCTTGTAATGGTCAGGTTTAAGTCCTTCCAATTGTACTTAACATCCAGACACTATCACAGCTTTGGACCAATTATCTCCCTGGGGACAGGCCATGGACTCTAATTGCTAGTTATCAATCCCCGATTCTTGTCCCCCAAACAAAATGTGTCACGGACATTCATAGGGCACTCGAGCGTCACGCTGTAATTTGACATCAGGCCAACAACACCAACAATGTGAAGCTTCACCTCGGTTGCTATGTGGCCCAGAAATTACAAAGAAGCCACATTTTAATGGGAATGCTAATTTAAAGTTTATAGCCCAAGCTCATGGCGTTCAATGTACTGCTGTCTCCAAAGATCTTGAGATAGATCAAGATAAAAAAAAATGTGTGTGTGTGTGTGTGTGTGTGTGTGTGATAGAGAGAGAGAGAGAGAGAGAGAGAGAGAGAGAGAGAGAGAGAGAGAGAGAGAGAGAGAGAGAGAGAGAGAGAGAGAGAAATAAGAGAGAGGGGGAGAGAAGGGAGAGAGAGAAATAGACAAGTGTAACCTGCATTCCGCATGTGGAAGTGGAAATGAAGTATATGCAAGGAATGTCTGTTTACATGCACTATGCTATAAATGTGATATTATCATAAATGTATATGTATGTTTCCATGGGCCACACAATATTCAAAGAAAATTAACCACACCTATCCCAAACTTTGATAACATTAAGAAAGAAAAGAAAAGACTGAATATTAAACTGTTAGGATTATGTGAGAAATATTTAATTCAGTATTATTGATATCCCGAAGAAACCAGGAACTCTGGAATGTGATCAACATCGAACAATTAGTATAAAGAGTCACATCATGAAGATTTTGCAATGAATTATCATGCACAGATTTAGGAAGAAAATACAACCTGAAATAGGGAAAGAACACTGTGGGTATATAGAAGGCAAGGGTACAGTAAATGCTGTGTATATACTGAGAACAGTAATTGAACTGCGGGTACGTTTTATTTAATATCTACATCTTTGCTTTATTGACTACACAAAGGCTTTTTATAAAGTAAAACATGTCAACATGATAAAGATCAACATGACAGTCGACAAATTTATGGGAAAGATCTTAGACTTGTAAAATACATGTATTGGAAACAACAAGCTGCCATAAGGACTGATAATGAGTAGGTCGATATCAGCCTTATAAGAGAGGTGTAAGACAGGGATGTTTGATGTCTCCAGATATTTTTTTTCCTGTACAGTGAAAGTATTTTCAGAAATGTAGAAGACTTGAAAGAAGTCATTGGGGGACTAAACATCAAAAACATTAGATATGCTGATAATACAGTATTGATTGCAGACAATGGGCATGATCTGCAACATTTAGTATATGCGGTTGTTGCACACTGTGAACAATTGGGGTTAGAATTAAATTGTAAGAAGATACAAATTATCGTCGTCACTAGGAAGAAGGAAGTACTACAATGATATATACAAGTCATTGGGAATATTCTTAAACAAGTAAATTGGTACAATATCTCGGAACGGTCATAAAATTTGAAAAGAATAAGAATCGTCATGGCGAAGTTAGCATTTCGCAAGATAAAAAACATACTGACCAATAAAAAGATGTCGATTAAGACGAGAAAAAGTGTATTGAGGTGCTACATAAAATATGAACTTTTGTATGGATGTGAACCATGGAAAATGAGCAGACAAGCTGAAAACATATAATGGCTATGGAAATGCGGTTTCTAAGAAAACTGCAAAGAATACCATGGACAGACTGAAAAACCAATAACCAAGTCCTACAAGAAACAAATGAAAATCGTAAACTGGTTAAAGAAATTATACGTAGACAGTCACATGTTTTGGTCACTTTATGAGAAGAAAAAAATTGGAGAACTTGATGACAACTGACAAGATCGAGGGGAAGAGAATAAGTAGAAGGCAGAGAAGTAAATACCTGGATGGCTTGGTCACGTGGAATGGTCAGGACAATAACACTGAATGGATCCACGACTCTGATGATTGAGTGTGTGGCGAATCATGACCGTCCAAGCTTCTCTGAACGCAAATGATGATAATGATAGAGAGATCAAAATCAGTCAAAGGATCTTGGACTGTGTCAGACAGAATATTACTAGTAAAGTTGAGTGGCAAACCTGTTTATCTCAACATCATACACGTTTATGCACCAACAACAGACAGCAGTGATGATAGCATCGATGAATTTTATAATGATTTGGAGAATGCCTTCAAGAATTCAGAATTAAATATAGTAATGGATGACTTTAATGCTAAAGCTTAAAATCAATAGGATGGATGCATAGTAGGCAAGTATGGACTGTGTCGAGATGACGCCTAGATCACTATGTGAAACTCAGGCTAACTACCTTAGCTGAGGCACCAAGCACATTCCCAAACAAGTATAGCGTCATAATGATGTTATACTTCGCCAAGGGAGATACCTTCGGTAAAAATACCCGGCGGCAATATGGCCAGCAATTAATTCCTCGTCATCATTTTAAATTACGTCGTACTTTATCTTCCTTGTCTTCGACTCTTTATTTTTCCATACCAAATCAGTTTGACTAAAGGTGTTATGTTAGCTTCACCTCTAAGCCATATAGGAAAAAGGCAATAGACACTCGGTACGATAGTACGGGAAAACAAATAACAGGAACTTCCGCCCGTTTCATAACACGGACACCACGCAAAGGAACAAAGACAGTTTCCCGATACTCGCAACTCATCCTTGTTATATAAACCCCAAAAAGAGCTTAAACTCTAAGAAAAGGTTGATGTGAGTGAAATAAATAGTAGATACGCTTTATATATTTATTCCTGTAACCCCTCTGATGTGTCTCCACCTTGACGTGGTAGAGGGGCTTGCGTGTCCCAATGACCGCAAGAGTCCTGCCGACAGAAGCACAACTACATGTCGGACGGCCTTGAGATTGGGACCAAACCAAGAGAAACACAACCTGCTGCTCTGCAGGTGGACTGAGGATAGCAGTCAAAAGTTCAAACCAGGCGCACGATGCCACTAATCCTTGATCCGGACACATACTCTAGGGGTCTCAGCTGAGGGATATGGCTGAACGCCTCTAAGCCATTAACCCTCGATGTGAGAGCTGGGCCGATACTCGTCTACCTCAAAATGGAGGTGAGATGCTAAGCGCGCTACATGCTTAGTCCAGATACGTGATCGAAGGCTCTCAGCTGGGGGATATGAGGGATCTCCGGATGAGAGGGCCTGGCCGTCACTCGCTCACTGATGCATGGAGGTAAGGTGCGGATCCGTCAGCACATGTAGCCTACGTCGTGGGAGGTTACTAAAGGTGGAAATGCGCCCCAATCGCACGCGATGGTTACGATGAAAGTCTGTATCTATACTCATAGAGTGAGCATAGTCAAAGGTGGGAGAGCTTCTAATTGACACAAAATGGAACGCTTGGCTAGATAATCATTTACGTGGAAGTCCGAAGCGAAAGCTCGATGAGTGGATGTTGTCCGCAGACTGCCCGTCCCTGATTTGTGTGGGGAGCGACCAGTGGCAAACGAGATGCCCAATACATGGAAGTGAGGAATTAAAGCAGTCATGAGCAGGACGTGGTGATTCCTCGGGTGAGCCTAGTCTCAGAGCAATATCTGCCGGCTCTGCAATTACGGAAGCCTCCTTGGATAGAGGGGAATGACCATGGTACTGCCCCTGATTTCCCTGGAGGGGTGACCGTGATGTCTCTGACCGTTTTACATTGACCAGCTGAGATGTGAGCGACACCACAACAATAAGAGCCTAACGTCCCTCGAAACCCCATGAAGGCAAAAACGTAAAAATGCTTGCTGATGTCGGATGTGCTGGCCTAAGGGCGTAAATAAATCAGGGACAACGCAAAAACATCCGAGTGAAATACCCCTCGTGCTCGGAACAGCTCTGACTAACTATTTTTCCGATTGTCCCTCGTGCTAGGAACAGCTCTGACTATCTAGTCTTCCGAATGTCCTTCATGTCCGGAACAACTCTGACTAGCTAGTTTTCCGAATGTCCGTCGTGTCCGGAACAGCTCTGACTATTTTTTTTACCGGGCACAGCGACTAGCACGTGTTCGAATCGAAAGCTCGCTGAGTGGATACCATCTGCAGTCCGACCCTTCCTGGTTTGTGTGGGGAGCGGCCCATAGCGAACGAAAGGCCCAATACAAGGACGTGAGGAATTAAAGCAGCCATGAGCAGGACGTGGCGATTCCCTCGGTGAGCCTAGCACCAGAGCGCTTTGGTCGGCTCTGCAACTATGGAAGCCTCCCTGTATGGCGGGTAATGCCCATGGACTGTCCGTGCCTTCCATCGAGGGCTGATCGTGAAGTATTCGACCGTTCCAATTTGACCAGCTGGGATGTGGACGAAACCACAAAAGTTACAGTCTCCCAGAAATGCTAACCTGGTCAAAAACGCACGCAAAAGTCGGATGTTTTGGCCTAAGGGTCTAGGCTCAAAGGTTCATAACAATACACGGCAATTACATCTGAACAAAACACCCCGGATTAACGCAGAAGAAGATATTCCTGTAATGGAAAACACAGGATTTCGTCTGATTATGTTTATCTGTGACACGTGGGAGGCAAATTAGGAGAAATTAAGTGGAAACACGCGTGGTACCTATATAGTATTTATAACCACGAAGATTATGTGGATGTGCATTTTGTGAATGTATTTATGTATATATGTTGAAAGTGTGAACATACAATGATGTCGTTCATTTATGGAAGTCATAAACCAAAAACCAGACAATTGCCTGAATAGAGTGATAAAAGAGGTATGTGGAACATGATTCTCACAGGGCGGCAATATTATCAAGTAACTTTTAACCATGAACAGAGATTCCGCGTCATTAGAGCAATGCTTTAACTGTCCACCTGTCAGAACTTCCATCCTAGATCTGGCCTGTCCTGCCATGACATTTAGTCTACTAAAAGACTACTACCTACTCCCACTTCAAAGGTACTTATAATTAACGTCTCCCTGGCGAAGAGGTTTACGGTTCCCCCGTATATTCTCGCGAGGAACGAAGCTGCGCCCGAACCGCAGCGGTCCGAGCCGCGCTGGCAACTTACGGGGGTATGTGAGCCGGTCGTTCAGAAAGCAATGGCAAACTACTGAACGTGAAACTTGCCTAGTACATCAACAGCAAATGCTGGTGTTGACTGCAACGTCCTGTAAGGGATATGCAACACACACAAAAAGAAGACCACAAGATACTGAAATTATGCCAGCTCCGTGGCGAAGGGGTTACGAACGCAGTTCTTAATCCTGCATACCACATTCGAAACACTGCTACGGGCGATTTGGCAGCAGACCGCCTTTTATTAATTTTTATGAAATGGTATGGGTGCAGGTCGTTCAGAAATCAATGGCAAACTACTGACCGTAAAGTTCCCCAGGAATCACAAACAGTTAAACAATGCTGGGGTTGGCTGCCACGTCCTGTAATTGATAAGCAGCTAACTTGACTGAAAGTATACATGACGATATTAACCGACAATCCTAAAGAATAATGTCGAATAAGTAAATTGCCTACGTCATAAAGGAATAGTGTGTATCCAGCTTCCTGACAGTTATCGTGTCAAAAGCCGAATCTGATTTCTCTAAGGATTCCTAGAGACGTCCTCCTAATGAAACAGACAGTAAATAAATCAGTTGGTAACAAACTCAACTAGTTACCTTATGAAACTAATAATCTCTTCAAACAAATCCCAGCCAATAGGCTATAAATTAGAGGAAATGAACAATATTCAGATTGGATGCAATCATCTTTGCAGATGATATAACGACTTGACCTTAGGTATGAGTAAAAGTTAAAAGGTTAAAGGGCAGACGATGCATAGACTTGCTGTGCGAGAATAACGCCCTTATCCGAGAAGGAAACAGGGTTTGGAGGTGGAGGATAAACAAACTTTTGTCTTGGTCATATTTTCACTTCCCAGGCGACAAAAATTTCTGACCTATGAGGTACAGCCTATATTTGTGCTGGTTAGCTTAATAAACCTTGGACGCTGAATGTGATAATATTTCCCAATCTCTGTGACGAAGAAGAAACTTTTGGTTAAGATCATAGAATAGTCGTCTGCACCTTGATCTAGTCTAGACTACCAACCGAGTGATACACTTTTCGCTTTTTTTTTGTGAGGTAAAGTCAAATAGTTACTTTATTCTCCTGGAATTTCAATTGATCTTCTCAATCTCATTATGAGGAATCATCTTGTCAATTATGCAGCCAATAGTCTGCGCTAAGACGTTCCAACGAGAGCTTTTGACATACTGCGAGCGCACATCAGTCTGGATGTCTTGATGTCATCAGTGGTGATGTTACCACTGTGTTTCACGTGTTTGATCTTCTTGCGGTCACATGGTGGCTCCTTCAATGCTCTGATAATCATTGCTGCTGCGCTGGAGACTACTTCAACTTTAGCCTGTCTGTTCTGTACCACCAATTGTATTGTCATCTTCAGTCGCTTCCAGTTAGCTTTACCTTTCTGGATGTCATGATCAACGTTTTTACAGAGACAAACACAGTGGGCCGATCTTTGGGGCCAGGGATGAGGTTGCTGGGACATTCTCCTCCAAGTGATCTGCAGTAAACTGTGAATACTTGATTTGGATCGAAGTTAGGAGGCATGATGTAATATTGAAGTTAGGAGGCATGATGTAATATTGAAGTTGTAGTGTTTGATGAGTTCACTGTTTAGGATTGTTTAGCCTGTCAAAAAATGTATGTGGTGTTTTTTTCTTTCTTTTTTTTTTCATGGGTACAGAAATTTATTAAACAAAAGATTTCATAACTAAAATGTTTCTCTCTTTCTTAGTGGGGTCTCAATGTTGGCGTCAGTGGACGAAGAGGAGCTGTCCCACTTCCTCTGCTCGGAGTTCCAGACCCAGTAGAAGTAATCCACAACTGTGGGTGGTGTTGAGAAAGAGCTTACAGTGCAATGTCCAGAGTAAAAATTTTGAAATGAATGTCATACTCAGGGATTTCAATGCTAAAGTAGGCAACAAAAAGGTGTGCGGCCTGACTGGTGACTATGGCCTTGGTGAAAGGAATGAGAGAGATGACAGATTAATAGCATGGACAAAATACCATGAAATGGTAAAAGGTACCAACTGGTTCAAACAACATCCTTGACGATTATATATGTGGAAAAGATCTGGAGATAATATTCGAAATCAAAATGACTTAAAAGAGACCCAGAAGCAGTTTAGTAGGAGCAAAAACTAGACCAGGAGCAGATAGGCCTAGTGACCATGTACCAGTTATAGGAAGAATAGGTTAAGACTTAAAAGCATAAAGAAAACCTCCAAATAACATGAAGCTAGATCTAGCATTAATTAAAACAGACAAGGAAATCAGAGAAAAGTACAATGTTACTGTAAAGAACAGATATAATGAGATAATACAGACTATTGATGTACAATGGAGCATGTTGCGAGAATCAATACAACAGACATCAAATGAAATCATTCCACCTAATCACTGAATTGCAAAAAAGAAATGGATGACAGGCGAAATTTTGCAGATCATGGAGAGAACAATAATGGAAGGGTATATGCCTGGGAAGAGAGGAAGAGGAAGGCCAAAGAGAAGATGGGTGCAGGATGTGGCGAATGATCTCCAGATGGGTGTATCAGACGCGGGACATCTTGCTTATGATCGAGAGGTTTTCAGGAGGGTTGTTATGGGAGTGAGGTTCTGCAAAGGACATGCTACTGAATGAATGAATGTTGGCCACTTCATTCGTACCTTACGATCACAAACACGAGTGTACAAATGGTATCCATGTTAATATTTATTTCCAGTCATTCTCTCACACAGTTTTCAACCAGGCGATAATGCATACACAGATATATATATATATATATATATATATATATATATATATATATATATATATATATATATATATATATATATATATATATATATATATATATATATATATATATATATATATATATATATATATATCACTTGCTTCAATCGCTCTCACAACTCAAATACATTCGCTCGCTATGTCTAACTATGTCCTTCCTAATCTACACAGTCGCTAGGGAAAATCACACATCTGAACGCTCAACAGTCAAGTCCGGTCTGCCTGAATTTACAGGTCTCGTTACTCCTAGCCTCTCAAGTCCCCCGTGCGGTCAGCAGCATTGCGTGCTGGTCACTTGTCACGTAGTCTAGAGTCTAGTACTCGTTAACCTACAGTCGTACTATCATTCAGTCTGTTTACGGGTAGTTCCCCGTGGTTAACGTCCCTTGTCCTATCTTGGTAGTAGATTCCCGTTATGTCCTGGTTATGACACGTTTGTGTCCTAACTGTGTCCTGTCTTATAACTGGTTGAAGGTCTACGTCCTTCTACTGTCTCTATCTGTCTATTCTCTAATACCAGTCCTTATCTATGTCCTGTCTCTATCTATTCTCTTATACAGGTCCTTATCTATGTCCTGTCTCTGTCCTTTCCTTACTTCTGTCCTTGTCCTACTTATATCATTTACCCAACACTTTGACACGCTCTCCTCCCCCTCTGTATTGCGTCACCAAATTTTTGTTGTTGGGTGTGCCGCAATGTATCGTAACATCTAAAAAAAATTAGTCGGGTCTAATTTTGTCAAAGTGCTGGCTTAGGGTTAACTAATCATGTCTTGGGTATAGTTACTAACTTATCAACGTCTGATGTCACAATGTCGTACTTATCCACTGGCTTATTAATCAGTGCTGCACAACTGTATTGTTGGCCAGAGTCAATACTCATTCACAATACATATATGGGAGCTGTAACGAACCAAAGCTCAATGTCCATAAGACCTGCTTTTCAAAATGTCGATTGACCGACATCCCGCACAGATTGTCCCTGTTACGGGTACAATACATGAATATAAATTCATGCTCCCATGTAATGTTCCTCCAACTCTATTATATGTTGTGTCTCTGCTGATGTTCATTGTTCTAACTCCCGTTTGTGGCTAAGTCTTTCAGTGTGCTATAAAAGTTTAGTAAGTGTATTATGTCCCCTGTGCATGAGTTTTCCCCCCTTCCGTATACTGCTGTCTGCATTTTATCTGTAAGTATATCTGGTTGTTTGCGTGTTTATTTATATTTAATTCATGTTTAAATCACAAACATAGCTGTATGTCTATAATTTATGTGAATTGACATTTTCAAGCGTCGCAAGTTGGTTTATACAGTCACGAACGAATGCGTATGATTAATTCATGACTGCTCTGCCGATCTGAGTCGCTGGAAAATATTCCTATTGCTGTAATGAAATTATGACAACTACACACATAAAATTACTCAAGCACATGTGTTACATAGAAGACGAAGACAAATCATAAGAACTCTTTGGTACGGCAAAATATTGCACCATTGTTATGCATACATATTTAATTCATTCATTCTCTCCTTGTTCTCGTCTTTCGCTCGCTCATTCACACATCAAGGTGTTAGAAAAATTGTATGTCATTAAAATCAAATAACATAGTACAATAACGAATATTGGCTCACTCTAAACAAGCGTAGAGCCTAATTGTCGTACTGAATATCAGTACTGTTTTTACATTATTTACAAGATGAATTGATTGCCCACGGCATTCCTTAGTATTCTACCTACTCTAAATGAATGATCTACTCTAATTTGGTGTGCTGAAATTTCCTAGATAAGGGAAGATAATCTACGAAATAAACAAAATGAAGTGAAATGTGTTTGTTCCCTTAATCTAAACTATACTATAGTAATGATTTCTACATAAGTTTTAATTTTAAACTAATCTCTATTCTAATTAAACTAAATGATCGTAACTAAATTATATTTAACGATGGGATGATAGTTTCTTATGAGAAATCTAAGATGTGGTTAACATGATGTTATGGTGTTTAAAATAACTATCCCTGTGTCTAAACGGGAATGGGAGAGTTGGTGTTACTAATCGAATGAAAAGAGAAGTTGTTATATTCTCGTAAACTAAACGAAAGGAGATATATTGTAACGTGCAACTTAATTAAAAATTATATCACATGTCATATATAGTTCACATATACATACATACATTAATACATATACATACATACAATAGTACATAACCATATTACATTAATTAAGCTCAGTTGCTCCTGGTGAGTTGATGATGTCGCGTCTTCCTCCTCCGTGAATATCTAGAGTCTAAACACAGATTCTATATGCAGTGTTCAATATTCAGTTCTATGGTCATCTTTACGTGTATTTACAAGTTCTATTCGCCACTGTCGAATTCATGTAACCGTATCGACTCTGGTAGTTACTGATCTATATACACAGTCTTAAGCAATTACAATGTACACAGCCTATACGAACTCTTATTCATCATGACACATCTGTATGAAACTACTTTGCTGAAGATGTCAATGGCGAGGCTTGTATTGCGTCGTCTGTCTGCTGTACATCAGATACCTCAAAGTCCGAAGGTCTGCATATCATGTCAGCAAGTGTGTTACTTCTGCCTTTAATGTGTCTGACCGTAAACGATTAGTTCTGAAGTATAAGAGACCATCAATAGATCCTGTTATTTTTGTGGACCCCTGTCTCCATAACTGTGAGCGGAGAGTTGTCTGTTTCAATCACAAAGTGTGTGCCTGCTAGAAATCTATGTAGTTTCCTGACACAGTAAATTATAGCTAAAGCCTCCAATTGAGAGACGTCATATCTTGCCTCAGTTGGTGTAATCTTCCGACTTACGTACATTACTGGATGGAAAATGTCGTCATAATGTTGACCCAATACGCCACTTATCGATACTAGGCTGGCGTCTGTCCTAAGAAAATATTGTAAATGTGGAGTAGGTGACCGAAGAATTGGGACATTGCTAAAAAGATGCTTAAGTTTTGACATTGTACTCATTTAAATAGCATCTTTTACATCAATTTTTACATTTGCCTTTAATAAGTTTGAAAAAACACTGGTGATTTCTGCCAAATTGGGAATGAACTTGTTGTAATAGTTCAATAGACCAAGTAAACTTCTCACTTGCTTTTTTTGTGGTTGGCATAGTGAGGTTTAAATCTTAGTCACAATTTTGTTATCAGTTTTTAGCTGGCCTTTAGATATTGTATGGCCCAGAAAGTCCATTTCCTCTAATCCCAACTCAACTTTGGTGGGTTTGACTGTAAGTCCAAACAACTTACTTCGTTCGAAGACATGGCTCAGTTTCTGTAAATGTGTTGTCCAGTCCGATGTGAAGATTTGTTTGTATTCTGTCCCTAATGCTCTTGTCTGTTCTTTCTGTACGTCTGTCAGTTTCGGTTCTATCTGTATGCTATCAATTGTCGTAGTAGAGTCTACTGTCGGTACTGGTAGTTTCATGTCGTCGTCCTCTGTTTGGTTAACTATCGTGGTTGTACTAAGTGCGTTTTCTGTCTGACTGACTGGTGTGGTCGCATTGTGTTCGTCTTCTGTCTGTTTGATTGGTGTGCTCGGGTTGTGTTTGTCCTCCATCTGACTGATTGGTGTGGTTGCACTGTGTTTGTCTGCTGTATGATGTTCTTGTCTACCACTGTACATTCAAAAGGTCTAGAGGCCAATGTTGTTTGTTGGACCTCTGATGCAAAATGTTTATCCTTTCTTACGCACTGCTGACAAATGGTACATGAATGACAAAAATATTTTATGTCTTTACACAATTTTGGCCAGTAGAACTTAGATAAAATTCTGGCTGTTGTTTCCTTAGGGCCTAAATGATCAGCAAACGGCGAATCGTGTGCGATTCGTAAAACTGTTTGTCGATGTTTGACAGGTAGTACAGTTTGCTGGATTTCATGGTTATCTCTCTTGTATACTCTAGTGAGAATACCATTGTGTAATTTAAAATACCATGACGCGTTTTTGGTCACTTTTGGTTGTTCACCCACAAATTTAAAATAAGGTGAGATGGTTGGATCGGCGCGTTGCGCCTCTATGAAATTTTGTTTGGTGGTGTTATTTATTGTACCACTAGGTGATATTAAGTGTAGCATTTCTTTCTGCAGGTCATCTTGTTGTCTTTGCGTTTCTGACCTGGTTACCGCATTAGCCTGATTTGACAAGGTTCTCTCCAGGCTTTTATTTATTTAGCGGTGCAGTTCTTCAGTTGTGGTAGGCGCCCTATTATCAGATCCGTACACGGGTTATGCAAGATGGCGCACGTAAATGTGCCTGACAAGAAATGAGTGTCTATACGAGCTTTTGCTAGCGGGTATTTCTCTATGTTGCCTGAAAAAGTTCGGCACTTACAAACCCGCCTGTATAGTCTTCTGGCTTAGCCAATTCCTTCCTAAGATCCGATCAAGGTACTCCCGCTATCGATCAAACATTGGCAAGGCTTATCATTCACCATTCCGTCATGGAATTTTAGTTTGCCTCTGGAGGCAATGGCTGAGTTCGCGTTTTCACTGGAACACGGTACTGTGTGCCCGCATTTCAGCACTCCGTTTTCATGAAAATGGTGACATGTTACACATTGATCGAAATTTAGCACATCAATTGCCGCTACAACATTCTATCCATATGGTAACCTTTCTTCACTCTCACATTCATCCTCACTTCCACTCTCAGAAGAAGTATCCACAAGTATAGCATTACTGGCTCTCAATCTCTGACGTCCAACACATCTGCTACTATAGTGCCCAAATGCCCGGCAAAAGAAGCATTTAACAGCACGTCTGTACGTGTTTCCTTTTGCTCTCTTGCTTTTTTATCATCATCTCTAGTTGAGATGCATATCTGGGTTTTTGTCACACATAGAAAAACTATCATGGAAAAAATTGCAATATGGACATTGCGGTGGCTTTGTTTTCTGTTTGTCTTTCATCCTAAATAGTTCTTGAGCTTTGCTTTTGGCGAAAGCCACTATTTCACTATCTTCTACTGTTGATGTAAATATATCCCTGTTTTAAGAACAAATATGCTGATCCCCGTTTCTCTAGCTGTTCTAAAGATTCTACATCAGCTTGCTGTAAAACTTGGCAAAGGGAGTTGGGACAGTCGAGATAATTTTGTCCATTATCATCAAGTCTCTCAGCTTTTCAAAGCTTTTATTTACCTTTGCAGCATTCAGCCACTTACTGTACTAAACTTTGTACGTTGGAGACATAGTCAATAAACGTTTCACTAGATTTAGGTTTTAGGTTTAGAAAACTGAATTTGATAACCTGCGGCATCTAGCAAAAAATGTTGCATAATGCGTTGACGGATGTAGTCATAATCATTTCTCAGCTCTTGGGGGATAGATTCTATCACTTTCAAAGGCTCCCCAGAGAGATTTTTCATATAGATCATGGGCCAATGTTCCCGTGGAATTTCCTGGAATTTTATCTGGAATTCCACATTCTCAGTCCAGGCAGAAATGGAGTCTCCTTGGCAGAAGGGTTTGACTATCCCTTTGTACTTGCTAAACTTATTCTCTTCTTCTTTACTCTTTAGCTTAGTTGTTGCTATCTGTACGTGAGATTCTATTTCTAACTCCTTCATTTTCAACTGGGTTTGCGCTCAATCTCTAGTTGTTTTTTCTTTTAGAGCTAGCTCTTTAATTTGGTGGCTTCAGCCAGCTCTTTCTCTTTTAATCTGGTGGCTTCAGCCAGTTCTGCTAGGTTTGATGTTGTCGTTCCAGTGCTCGTTCCTCTCTTTCACTGGCTGCCTTCCTATCAGTATATTCCTTGTATTTATCACTTGCCCATCGTTCTAGTTTATCACCACTATATCCCAGGTCTTTACCCGCTTCTATGCACTCTTTCAACGTTGACATTCTTGTTAGTTAGTCCTCACGTTCACACACTCAAATCACACAAATATAATTTCTATAATAGTGCAAATTACTTACAGCATGCAAAATGAAGATGCTATTTTCTAGAGCATTAGTCAAAACAATTTGGGTACTTATCTGAATACTTTCAGCTTTTTCGGGTCTACCAGGAGTTGTTGACTTCTCTCTTCTAGTTTCTCCGCTCTTTTATATGTTTCTACTCCACATTCTGTTACATAGAGCAGCAACAATTAACATTCAAAAATTACAAACATGTGTGTCGATATCAACAACAATCACCAATATCCTTCACTCTCGAACCGAATGCTGAAATGCGAAGTTACTGTAATTATTTCTGTCTGTCGTTACGTCAATGTCGTCTTGTCTTCACTTGCTTGAGGCATCACCTGGAACATTCCTGTGAAACATATCAATCTTATTGTCTTTGTAATTACTATATTTCACAAATGTTCACTCCTTCTCACATGCCATTCTATCTTTCGTGAGCGCTCTTCTTTTTTCAATCTTTCCTTATCAGTCGTAAGTTCTTCTCGTAATTTTACTACTCTTGTAATTCACTCTTTACTGATGACCAATAATCACACTCTTATGTTATATATTTACCACTCTTGGTGCCAATGAAACACATTCTTGCTCATAGTTTCAAAGACTTGCTGATATCACTATTGACTTTGGTCATACGTTTGCATACTACTCTTGCTGTTACACTGGTGAAAAATTCATTCGACCACTCTTTCTGTTGTTACACAAACACTCTGGTCATCGGTTCATCAATCATTCTTTCTATGTGTAGTACTCGTTAACCTACAGTCGTACTATCGTTTAGTCTGTTATGGGTAGTTCCCCGTGGTTAACGTCCTTTGTCCTTTATTGGTAGTAGATTCCAGTTATGTCCTAGTTATGACACGTTTGTGTCCTAACTGTGTCCTGTCTTATAACTGGTTGAAGGTCTACGTCCTTCTACTGTCTCTATCTGTATATTCTCTAATACCAGTCCTTATCTATGTCCTGTCTCTATCTATTCTCTTATACGGGTCCTTATCTATGTCCTGTCTCTGTGCTTTCCTTACTTCTGTCCTTGTCCTACTTATATCATTTACCCAACACTTTGACATGGACGAAAAAAGAAAGAGAAATCCAGATAAGAATAGAATAGAATATATAAAGAAAAAACACACAAATGCAAAGTGGTTAAAGAAGAATGGCCGAATCAACAGTGCATGGGGGACGCAGAAGTTTTTCCAAGCCACCAGCGCCAGGTTCTATACTGGCCAAGACCTACTAACACGTCCTAGTCGTGCATCCTGGGCAACAGGTCCCTTCGGGGTCCTGGCTAACGTAGTAGGATTGCTGATTCTTCCGAAGCCAGAGAGTATGTGCCTGCACGGCGAGGGACCATCTGCCAATGTCCTAAAGACCTAGGGAAATGAAACTCGGGTTCAGACAGGCAACAAACTCCATTCTGATACTTTCTGATATAATTTATTCACAGTAATCTGGCGAAGAATGGGTTTCGCAGCCAGTTACGATATTTACATTATCACAGGAGTTCGTAACAAAGCAATCATACACATAACCATCATAGCAAAACTCTATCAACTATCTTATAATCAACAATTCTTAAATACACTTGGTTTCTATCTATCAAGTCCCCCTTAAGCTAAACCCCCCTTCGTGGTCGGAGTCCAGTCGCCGTCTGCCCTTCGACGTGTGTCCGGCGGACACGGGGTGTAACTCTCTTCGAGCTTCTCGTGGAACAGGTCCTGGCACGCTGTAGGCGGGTTCCACCTGTGTCCACGGAGCTGTAGGCAAACTGACCCATCATTCTCGAAGTCTCTAGATTGTTCGGGCGTTCGAGTGGTTCTGTTTACTTCCCTTATATTGTGGTTATATCCCTTCTATAAATCCCTTCTAACTTTATGTCCATACCTACTCCATGTGAGACTTTGACAGGGTTCTCCTCCCCGCCGTTCTTGTGGGTTACTATATGCTAATTAGTTTGAACTAATTCTGTCATGGGATCACATGAAGTTGGTGGTTGTAGTTTCGTGGATGGGAACTTAGTAATCTATATACTTGCACTAATAGCTCATGTATTTCCCCATTCAACAATTCAGGGTGATTGCTGAAGAGCTCCAATCTCTTCCATATTCCTAAACCTGCTTATCCGACCGAAGTTCCCTGACGCTTACAGTTGTATTTGCAACCGCGCCCTTCTCAAGTATCCATATGATACCAGGATAATGAACTCTGTATTAGAAAGTTTCATCAAGACAAATTGTCTTGGCTTATTTAAGAACACCTGCAATTTTTGTCCTGAATGTGTATTTTGATACACTTTTACTTCCGTATGTTTTATAGTGCCCAATATATATAATTACTTTTGTTTTCTCCCAAGTAACTAATTATGTTCTTGTTTGCCTGTTAGTGTGTCTACTCCCTCTTTAATTGCTGTAATAAAGTGTATGTTATTTACTTGTTAGTGTTTAGTTTTGTGAGTTTATGTTTTACCTAATGTATAAAGTGTGTGCTACGTGTGTGTATGTGGTGTGTCGTATACTTCTAAGCGTCACGAGTTGGAATATCCTTTATCATGAATTACGCCATCTGTGTAAAGCATGAAAGGGGCATTCAAACAGTGATTCTTAGAATAATACTATTGTATTTAATACTAAACATGTATACAAAATTTAGACAAGTGTTATATTTGACATCAAAACGCAGACAAATTAAAATGAATATCTTTCGCGTACAATTTGTCCGCTCAGTATATCGCTCTCTCATTTAATTCATTTACTCTCTGATTCGTACACCTTTCATTCAACATAGTATTTTGTTAAAATATACAAATTAAGTTGAGGTAAATGTTGTCGCCCTTAGAAAAAAACTTCGGCGATATATTATATTTAAAGCGCCAAGTACTATTTGTACTGGTGGTAACAAAAATGGTTTATAAGTTAAATTGGAATAGTTTTAGGAAGACAATTTTGAACATGAATGAAAATGTTTATGACATATTATGATAGAAAAAGTAAAAATTGACATATTCACGTATTTTATACATATAATAATATAATAATTTAATACATATTTAACTAATCAAATTACACTAATTAAATCCATCAACGATCCGTGTGTTGTCGTTCTTTGTCCGTGTTTTTCAAATGATGTTACAGTTCATATGTAACGTATTGGTGTCACATTTCCGTGTAGTTGTTTCTCACATGTCGTAATAGTCATAATATCGTTGCGGTTATGTCCGATGTTCTGTTCCGTTAGTTGGCGAAGTCCATCAAATTCACTCGTATGCAAAGTTCGTAAAGTTCACATAGTATCGTTATGTTCTGTGGTTGATGAAATAAATTCACAACTCTTAATCTGCACAGTTCGGATTGTTTATGCTGCACTGTTAATTGCCAATGTGGCATAATACAAATTTAGTGGTTCTATAATTTTGAGTCATTCAACGTTTCATGTTTGTGATAGCTTTACCTAACGTATTGAATAGGCTGTCTATATTTCTACAGTTCTACAGTAAGTGTAGAGGGACACTGAATTTTACGCAACAGAATAAAATATCACAGCTTATCATATGGCAACTAATTAATCGTGTCAATCTGCTGGTGCATTGGGTAATCTTGATAAAATATCAGGAATTAAGTTATCTGTGCCTTTAATATGATGTATTTCAAAGTCGAAATCTTGTAACAAAAGGCACCATATTGCCAATCTGTGATGCTTTGGCTTCCCTTCTCTAATGACCAGCAGTGGCGAACTATCTGTGAAGACACCGAAGTGGGTGCCAAGAAGGAACTTACGTAGTCGGAGAACACAGAAACCCAAACTTAAGGCTTCCAACTCAGTTGTGGAATACCTGGTTTCCGCCGCTTTCAAGTTTCGGCTAACATACAGGATTGGATGTTTCACGCCTTCATATTCTTGCATTAGACATCCTCCGATCGCGATAGCACTTGAATCTGTGGTTAATATAAATGGTGAATCTATGGTTGATAATCTGAGTATGGGTGGATTGGAAAAAATAGATTTCAATTTGCAAATTGTTTTCTCTAAACTGATACTCTTACAATTCCAAATAATACATAATTGTATGGGTATTGATGTAATAATAAGTTTAAATAATGTAAGAGTGAAAATGAATTTACAATGGTCATATATCAGAGTTATATGGAAAATTTTGCACCAATAGGAGTTAATGAACTGTACCATGGTTTTTCCTCTTTCAATATGGCGCAATGTTGACTGATATATGAATGAGATGGTAATTATGATGGACAATTTGTTTGTTATCCAGATAGTGGTGAGAGATATATTTTGAAAGATAGGTCGTGTTGTTGCAAGTTGTGTTAACAGCAAAAGTAGCAAGAGTGTCAGTAGTTTGTCTTTGTTCATTCTAATGTTTGGTGAAAATGATTGTTTACTCTTGTTGGTTGAGGTGTGTGTTTCAAAGAAATTGTTGTATTTGTCTGCTAAACTGGTGGATGGTGAGCTGAAAATGATAGTCTTTGTGCTGATGGATTTCGACTCGCATCGTTTGCTGTTTCTGTTCATGCAATAAAGCAGTTTGTTTGTATGCACTCGTTTCTGACTTTGATTTTGTGTGAAGTCAATTGTTTGTGTTTGTTTATTTGCATACTGTTTGCTTGCATGATTGATGTTTGATGATGTTATTTCTGTATCTGCATAACTTTCTGCAGATTTATGTGTTGTTTCTGTTTTTATTTTATGTGTCATTGATCGATGATAAATTTGTGATGAACACATATGATGACACTTGTTTGATAATAATATTTCTTTGTCACTAGTAGTGTCCCTTAGATATCCTTGTATTTCTTGGTTATGTTTTCTGGAATTAATCACGTAACTGTTTCTTGTTTCCAGAGAAACAAATTGGCTCGACTCATAGAGTTGGAAATTCTGAGTTCTCTCAGTTGTTGGTTTGGTAACTACGTTTTTGTCTTCACGAGAAACTTTCCGTAATGTGACGTTTTCATTGTCTTGTGTAGTAATGTCGTTAAGATGTACTGTCGTTGCTGTGCTTCTGTCATTGTTGTTCCTGGCGTAATATGGTTTCGGTTGGGAGTAATTTGACAGAGTCGAGTCGGTTTGTAATGACTCGTCAAGTTGTTCGTCGTGGTTAAGAAAAGTTGTTGCTATTGTGTCGTTGACTTCGTCGTTTCCGTTGTCAAGAGAATATGTCGCTAAAGTCGAATTGTCATTGTTGTTCTTGTCAATGTCAATGTCGTTTCTGTTAGTCTGGTTAGTGTCCCCTGTTATCTCTGTTTGGTTGTTTATGTGGGTTTTCTGCGTCATTTGTCTGGTCACTATGTTGGCGTTTTCTGTCTGTTGTTGCACATTTACAGGTTCATACTATTGCTCTTTGATGGCATCCTCAATTCGAGGTTTTATGCTGATGATGTCATTTACAGATTTGATCGCCCCTGTGTTGTGCACCTCTGTGAATTCGTTTGGAATTCCGTCATTGGTGGTCTCCCTTATGCTTTTGGCAGTTAGAGACATAAAATTGTGTTCTTTTGTTCTGGGATCACTGCTTGATGTTTAAATGCAGTTTTTCCGTTCCCATTCTTTGATATCTTCTTCACAACAGGATTTTATGTTGGGTAGATTCCCGAGAATGATCTCTGCGCAAGGATTTTCTAACACCGCGCACAGCACTTGTCCTGACACAAAAGGTGTTTGAATTTCGGCCAGTGCCAAGGGGTATCTTTCGATGGTACCTGCGAATGTGCGACATGTCACATAGTCGTGTGTGTAGTCTTTGTCATTAATTAACGTCTTTTTAATGCCAACCAGAGTCGCTCCGCTATCGCGCATGAGTGTACAAAGTTTGTTATTTACAATACCTTTGACAAATTTTAACTTGCCTTTTGACGCTAAGGCTGCGTTGGCCATTTCGTTGGATATAGGAATTGTATGGCCACATTCAAGGGTGGTATCCAACTGGAACCTTTTACATGTGTTGCAGGTGTTATTCTTGATGGTATTAATGACTTCTAAAGCATTCACTGATTCATTCTCACTTTCATTCTTGATGTCACACTGATTCAGCTCTTCGATTTCTTCATCCGTAGATGTATCTACTAATGCTGCATTGGCCTGTTTCATCATCTTGCGGCCAGTCACAACGTCCGCTATAGTGGCCGTACGCAGAACAAAAAAAAGCACTTAACTGCTCTCCTATAGGCGTTTCTTTTGTTTCTTTGTTTTTCCACCATCATTTGGAGGTTGTGTGGGTAGGTTGGTGATTTGTCACATATAGCGTACTGTTCATGAGTTAAATGACAATATTGACAAAGGACTGGCTTTGAGAATTTAGAGCGTTGTTTGAATTTGTTATCACTGGGTTTAGAGTATTTGGTGTTTGTGACAGCTGCTGTTTCATTCTGACTAGTGTTTAATTGAAAAATGTCACGATTTGCTGTGAAATAAGCACTTCCTTTCTGCTCGACTTCTTGAATAGTCTTACAATCACTTTGTCTTAGAAATTTAGAGAAAGGAGTGGGTATTGTGTTCATAATCTTGTCAATTATTATTAGATCTTTTAGTTTATCATAGCTGTTGTTTGTCTTCGCTGAGGTAATCCATTTAGTGCAAATATCTTGGACTGTAGACACGTAGTCTATGAACGTTTGGTTGGGTGATGGTGACAATTTTGAAAACTGCAATTGATAACCTGCTGTGTCTAATGAAAAATGTTGCAATATTCTATGTTTTAGATAGTCATAATCTTTCCTCATGTCTTGTGGAATTGTTTCAATCACTTTTAAGGGCTCTAATGCTATGTTTCTCATAAAGATAAATGCCCAATCGATTTTTGAAATGCTATGATATGACATTAAACACTCAAAGTTTTCTAAATATGCACTTATGGAGTCTCCGGAACATAAAGGTTTGACTAAGCCTTTATATTTGTTGTATTTTTGCTCCTCTTCTTTACTCCTTAATTTATTTACGGAAATTTCCACGTTGGAGTCAAACTCCATTTGTTTGACTTTTAATTGTGTTTGCGTTTTGATTTCCTTTTGTTTCAAAGCTAATTCTAATTCTAACTTTTTTTGTTTCTGCGTTTAATTGAGCTTGTTTGTTAGCAGCTTCGAGCTCCATTCTTTTATTTTCAGCCTCCATCTGCATCTTTTTAACTTCAGCTTCCCTTTGCATCTTTTTATCTTCAGCCTCCCTTTGCATCTTTTTATCTTCAGCTTCCATTTGCATGTGCATCTGCAGTCGTTTTTCTTCTCTTTCAGCTGCCCTGTCTTCTCTCGCTATGTTTTCTGAATGCGTTCTTTGCGCCAATTCTGACAGTTTATCTGCAGTATAGCCTAATTTAAGTCCTAACTCAATACACTGTTCCAGTGTTGACATTTTGTAAATTTAGCTAAATTTAAATTTTTAGAAATTAAATCCCTTTGGAAACAGTTTGGGTGTACACAAATTGGTTATGTCCCTTAATGTTTACATATACACTTTCTATAGAATAAATTCAATGGTCATGAAATTTGCATGTATATATAATAAATTGAAATACATAGAAAAATGTTACATCAATGAAAAAAATATGAGTATCGTTTAGGGATACAATAAGCATGAAACCTATGGGACTTATCTGATTTGTTGGTTTCTTTGCTGTAGTGTTGTTGTTTGGTTCTCCGGTTCTTTCGCTACTGCTGGAGAACAATTTACATGCACACAACTTTTCGCGGAACAATCTGTCGTTGGAATGAAAAAGATTAGTATCTTGTCGCAGTTATTGTCCAGTCATGTCAATGTTAAATGTTATAAACATGGTTTCTAAGTAACTTTTCTAGAGGGACTACGATCGTTTATGAAAAGATGAGAAGATAGTCGCTGTAAACTTGAGACTTTGTCGTGTATGAATGTTAATATATTTTACTTGGCAAAACCAAGAGCTGTCGAGAAATTGAAGTAGATTGTAATCGTCTTGAGCTTGCCAAAGCCGGCTTGAGCCCCCATATAGCCTGTCAACGTCCTAAAGACCTAGGGAAATGAAACTCGGGTTCAGACAGGCAACAAACTCCATTCTGATACTTTCTGATATAATTTATTCACAGTAATCTGGCGAAGAATGGGTTTCGCAGCCAGTTACGATATTTACATTATCACAGGAGTTCATAACAAAGCAATCATACACATAACCATCACAGCAAAACTCTATCAACTATCTTATAATCAACAATCCTTAAATACACTTGGTTTCTATCTATCAAGTCCCCCTTAAGCTAAACCCTCCTTCGTGGTCGGAGTCCAGTCGCCGTCTGCCCTTCGACGTGTGTCCGGCGGACACGGGGTGTAACTCTCTTCGAGCTTCCCGTGGAACAGGTCCTGGCACGCTGTAGGCGGGCTCCACCTGTGTCCACGGAGCTGTAGGCAAACTGACCCATCATTCTCGAAGTCTCGAGATTGTTCGGGCGTTCGAGTGGTTCCGTTTACTTCCCTTATATTGTGGTTATATCCCTTCTATAAATCCCTTCTAACTTTATGTCCATACCTACTCCATGTGAGACTTTGACACCATCAGTCTGCACACCAATAAGCCAGACTTGGGACAACAGATACTCACGAAAACCTCAAGTCCTGTATGACATCACACTGATGTTGGACAACATATGTCTTTATCCGACGTACGTGACTTTACGCTGGAGTTCAGAGCCAGCGAACGCAAGTAATAAACAGTGCATGAAAATTGGGACACACTGTGGAAAAGACTCACATTCCATGTATTATTACATGGCTCTAAAAACCCTGCTCAAGATTCTTGGAGAAAATTGAAGGAAAGGCGCTAGCCGGAACTTTAATCACCCTTCCCCATGACGTCTAAGGGCATAAGTGGAAGAAAGCAAGCAATCAAACACAAAGAAATACATAGAATAACAGGTAGGAAAACACACAATATCACTGGACGTCTAAAATCGAGGAAGGTGCAATATTGATGGGGCAATATGATATAGTCAAAGGAATTGGCTGGGGGGGGGGGGGGGGGTAGAACTATTTGTTCAAGAAGAGCAATACTAGGACGCGCCTAGTAGTAGGTCAGGCTAGTAGGACAGGCACAGACAGGTATACAGAACAGACAATCACACCAGGTAGACAGACATAATCAGAGAGATAGAAAAGAAATAAGCAGACACAGGGGTAGACAGCCAGGACAGGCAGACATAGATACTGACGTATAGACAGCTGGAACTTACAGACAGATAGAACTGACGTGCAGGCATGTCAGACATATATACAGGATAGACAGACATATAAAACAGGTAGAACTGTATAGACATTATGTCACTTACTTGTTATTTCATTTAAATCATCATCAAGTACCGTGCCGGCTGGCGTAGGCGTTCATGGCTCTCCACAGATCTCGGTCTTTGGTGTTCTGGATCAACTCTGCTGATGATATTCCTCCATGCCACCGTCTCAATCCGTCCAGCATCATTTCTCTTGGTCTGCCTCTGCCTCTCTTCCCCTCGATCTCTCCAGTTGTCACGATGTTCTCCAATGCCTCTCTTCTCATCACATGACCAAGGAAAGCTGTTTGTCTCTTTCTTATTGTTGTATAGTGTTCTAGATTCATTAGCCTCTTTCAGTCATTTAAATAGGTCGCTTAAAAGTGACAGGGTCGACTTAATTGCATCGGGTTTTATCCTAAATGGCTCAGTCTCTTTCCGCAGCGCGGATTGCCAAAAGCGTCACACAAAGCAGCAACTCCGTAGCTCCAGCAACGACCCCCATGAGTCTCCGAGAAATGCACTCGTGAACCGAAGGACGCGGCCAGGAATCGAACCCACAACCTTTGGAGCCCGAGTCAGATGGCATGACCACTTGGCGACGAGATGCAGCGAAATATGCCAGGCAATAGATCGTGCAATCGATTGTTTGTGACTTAGTTATTCAAATTTAAGAATTCAGCGGCAACATAACTTTTATGTTCAGTTTATCAGCCTGTACAAAATTAACACATAATTTGCTCAATTATTAATTAATATATCAGGGATTAATGATTTGAAACATTAATTGGGTTGGTGGCCATTTTGAACCTTTTAATCAGGACTGAACATTTAAGATTACAGTGGTAATATGACCTTTACCTTCGGTCTATCAGCCCGCGCAAAACTAATATATGGTCTTCATGGTTTGCTCAATTATTACTTAATATGTCAGGGATTAATGATTTAAAACTTTAATCGGTGGCCATTTTGAATATCTTAATCAGGTCAGAACATATAAGATTACAGCAGCAACATGACCTTTATGTTCCACTCACTAGTCTCCAAATTACCAACTTATGGTTTCAGAGGCATTATAGTTTTTTGTTAGGTTGTTATTAAATGAACATCATACAACATTATTTGGTTCTTTTTATATTAATGGGTAGCCAGTTTTAAACTTAATGCGATTGAATGACAATATATTTTAAAAATTATCGTTTACTCATTTAGGTCTCATTATCACGAACAAAATGATATATTTTTGCTTGGGTCGTTGTTCACAAATTGAAAAAAAAAAATTACATTATGTGTAAAACTATGTGTAAAAAAAAATAAAAATAGTGATTTAAGTGTTTAGGCCACACTTTATCTTAGTCCTAAAACAGTATTTTCGTCTTTGTTCATATTAAAATATAACTGACACACAAACATTAGTTAGGCCTGCATGTACTTTTTATTTCGCGATGGTGAAAGGCCGTGCAAGTTTATGGGATTTATGTAGACAAATTTTAGGTGTAGAGGAAACATTCATTTATATTGTTCGTAAATTTCATTCATTTTGAACAAATAGTACTGTCCCTGACCCCCCCCCCCCCCCCCTTTGTCTGTCTGTCTGCCTGCCTGCCTGCCTGCCTGTCTGTCTGTCTGTCTGTCTGTCTGTCTGCCAAATGGTGCGTTACTTTCTGACCATCCCTCCCATTTCTTTATGATAAATATCTCCTACAATAATAAATCATACAATTCAACTGCGCATGCATTTCTCTCGTTGCTTAGAGCATATTTAAAATATGATAATAACATGATAGTAATGCCTTGATTGATCACTACACTTATGAATAATTCTGTTCAAACATTCTGCGGAATTGCCAGATATCTAAAGGAAAAACAACTAGATATGAGAAAAGTAGGGGACATAAACATCTAGTATTTTTGTAAGGGACATTACTCTAAAAAGAAAAAAATAAATGATATATCTAGCTATTTTATATGAAATGACTCAAAGAAATATCAAATTTTGTTATTTTAAATGGAAGATCAGCATCAAAGTCAAAATTTATATATCTAAAATAAAATTATAAATGCACTTAATGAAAACTATTATTAATCTGCGCTAAATTATATTTTATAATCAACTTGTATGTTTTATAGTTAATGTTAATTTGTAATAGTGTGCTCTAACAATGCATATCCGGCTAGAAATAGCGACGGTTAAGCCTCTCGTTCTGCTTCGAGTTTCTTTTAATGGTTTATTTGGAAGGCAGATTCGATTCTGTCTGAAACAAAATTGTAAACACCTTCATCATCATCATCTTCCACTTCTGCCATCAAGTGTCGTGGGAGGTGGGAGGAATAATTTGCGTTCCAGCGTCCGGTGGGCAGCATTGGATATTGTCATTCCGTGTGGTTGTACAATGTCTCTGATGTCGTCAATCCATTTTCTTCTTGGACGTCCCCGTGGTCTCGTCGCAGATGATCTTTGAGGTAAGGCCAGTGATGGTAGTTGCTAGTGTTGCATTCTAACGACATGGCCAAACCACTTGATCTTCTGTCTTTCAATAAATGTGGCACAAGGTGTTGATCCCACAGTCTGTCTGATAATAGCATTTCTTACTCGGTCTCGGATTGTTAAGTTGGCAGCTCTCCTCAATCATCTCATTTCGCAGGTGTTGATTTTTGCGAAGGTGCAATTTGGATAAAGTCCTGGTCTGAGATTGGTAGCAACGGATTTGTGTGAATATGCTGTTTATTATCTGTCGTTTAGCAGGCATGTGTATATTTGGATGTTTCAGTAAGAGTGATAGTTGATATGTAAGTGCACTAGCTTTTTAACATCTCATTTCAATTTCTTTGTCAAATCTGCCATCTTCTGTGATCATACTTCCAAGATATTTGAATTCTTTAACTTGTTTCAGAGTTTTGCTATTTATTTGTATACTTAGTGGGCCCGGCGATCTGCTAACTCGCATTACTTCGGTTTTGGCTGTATTTATGCTCATATTGTATCTGCTGCATGTTGAACTCAGATTATTAATATGATTTTGCAGTCTCCCCTGGTCCCTATAAAACAGGCACTGATCGTCTGCAAATAGAAGTTCATTTATTTCCTGTGGATGAGTTGTTTCATCTGGAGTAAAGAGTTCTAAATTTTCTGAATCTGTTCTGTCGAGACTTGCTTCTTTGGAAATTCTGTCCATGTAGATATTAAATAGCAGGGGAGAGAGCACACATCCCTGCCTCACTCCTGTATTGACTGTGAACATATCTGATATACCTTGTTGTGTTCTTACTGCACTTCGGCTCGAGTGGTACATGGCTATGATGTTTTCTAGCAGTTGCCCTTGTATCCCATAGTCTTCAAGGATGGTCCATAATGTGTATCTGTCTACTCTATCGAAAGCCTTTTTCCTGATCTCATTGGCACCTTGCCGTCTTGACAGACGATAGTTTGTGCTTTAAAAAGGCATAATAACTTTTAACTATGGCGGTAGCGAGTGTGACTGATAAGGCCAATTTGCGCTGTAAATGTCCGTTCACAGTGGGTGCATGTGAACACGTGGTCATTTCCACCATCATGCACCATCTTACGTCTCAAACGCTTGGTGTGTGACTTTTCTGCAATAATTTTCTCCTTTGACTTTATTCCATTTCTGATATTTGCCCTCCATGCAACACGTTCAGCGGCGACTTGCTCCCAATGTGCATTATCGATGCTTGTATTAATCATGTCCCGCTTACACACATCTTTGTATCGTAGTAGAGGCCGACCCTGAGATCTCTTACCCATCTGTAATTCACCAAAAAAGATATCCTTTGGTATTCTACCATCATCCATCCTCCTAAGATGTCCTATCCATCTAAGTCTACGAAGACTGAGCATGGAATAAACTGTCACACAACCTGATCTTTCCAATACTTCAGTATTTGTGATTTTGTCTTGCCACTTAATACCAAGAATTCTTCGCAGACACCGCATATGAAAGCTGTTTAAGTTGTTCTCTTGGTGTGAGTAAGTTGTCCAGGTTTCACTGCCATAGAGAAGAGTACTAAGGACACAGGCTTGATAGACAAGGACCTTTGTTTTGGCAGTAAGCTTCCTGTTCTCCCAGACTCTTTTTCTTAACCTGTTCATTGTTGTTGCTGCCTTACCAATCCGGATGTTGATTTCCTGATCTAGGGATAATTTGCTATTTACCACTGATCCTAGATATGTAAAATGGTCAGCTATCTCTAGTTTGGCGTCGTCAATAAAGATTGATGGTACCCCATGTGCACCTTGTGACATAATCTGTGTCTTCTTTTTGCTAATTGTTAAACCAAATTCAGAACAAGCATTGGAGAATGCAGATAGTAGACATTGCAATTCTTCCTCAGAGTGGGTCGTAACTGCAGTATCATCTGCATAAAGCAACTCTCTGATCAGTACCCTCCTAATTTTGGTCTTAGCCTTCAATCTCTGAGCATTGTAGAGGCCGCCATCTGAGAGTGAGTGAATGTATATACCACCATCCTGATCACGAAATGCATATTTCAGTAGAAGTGAAAAGTATATTCCAAAGAGGGTGGGAGCTAGTACACAACCTTGCTTAACTCCACTCTTGATTTCAAATTCTTCAGAAGTTGCACCATCAAACTTGATTATACCCTTCATGCCTGTGTGGAACGATTCCACAATGGACAGAAGAGTTGGTGGGCAGCCAATCTTCTTTAGTGCCTTGAACAGACCCTCACGACTGACCAAATCAAATGCCTTTGTGAGGTCGATGAAGGCAATAAACAGTGGTTGATTCTGTTCACGGCATTTTTCTTGCATTTGTCGCAATGAGAATATCATATCAGTGGTAGACCGGTTCTGTCGAAAGCCACACTGTGATTCGGGGTAGACTTGATCTCCTAGGACTTGAAGTCTGCGCAGAACAATTCTGGCAAATACTTGTCCAACAATACACAGAAGTGAGATACCCCTATAGTTGTTGCAGTCGCTCCGATCGCCCTTGTTCTTGTACAGTGTTATGATGCTTGAATCTTTGAAATCCTGTGGGACTTATCCTTCACGCCTGCATAGCTCTATTAGCTGGTGGATCTGTATAGTGAGTGTGTCTTGCCCACTCCTGATAACCTCAATTGGAATCCCATCCTTACCTGGAGCCTTGCCAGATGCAAGTTCATTTATAGCACACTTAACTTCTGTTATGGTGGGAAGTGTGTCCAGGTGGTCAAGAGTTGGTAGAGCCTCTATGGCGTTGAGGGCATCATACGCTAGTTTGGTCTCACTTGAGTAAAGCTCCAAATAGTGCTCTACCCATCTGTCCATCTGCTGTTTCTTATCAGTGATGATTTCTCCAGTCAAGGTTTTCAATGGTGCACTTCTTTTGATCACTGGACCACAGGCTTTCTTTATTCCTTCATACATGCTTCTTATGTCTCCCTTATCACTTGCGATTTGAATGGACTCACATAACGTGATCCAATAATCATTTGCACACTACCTGGCAGCCTTTTGCACATCCTTCCTAGCTTGCCTAAGCTCACTCAGAGTGTTACGCGTTGGTCTTTCCTTGTTCTCTCCATAGCACAAAGCCTGGGCTAAAATATAGAGATCATGTGTTGCCCATGCAGCATGATCCCTCTCTCGGCCTGCCTAGTTTACTCCAAAGGAAAGGTAACACCCCTACATCTGGAACAAGACAAGCTGCAGAAGCTGCCGGATCAGCAAAGCAATGTTCTAACTGTCCGCCTGTCGGAGCTTCGATCCTAGACCAGTCGCCAACCAAGGCTTAGGGCCTGGTCTGCCCTGCCATGACATTTTGTCTTAGGCTTGCATTTCCTCGCACCAGGGTAAGGCTTGTACCCTCCCAATTGCGCTCTTCCGCCCGAAGCCGTTGGCACAATGTGGGGTGTCGGGTTTGGTAAGCGCCGCCCGACGTTCGGCGCTAACAGAAACCAGGCTGCTGGTCACTATTTTCGATAGTTTTTTCACATATTTGTCTAAATGTAAATAATGCATCAGTGCAACCTTTCCGAAAACCGAATTGTACTTTGCTTAACTGTTGTTCAACTATGGGTCTAGCTCTTTGTTCCAATAGTTTTGCAAACTCTTTCCCTATATGGCTCAGGAGTGATATACCTCTGTATGTTTCGCACTCTCTCATATTGCCTTTCTTTTTCCATATTGGTACTATTATTGCCTGTTGCCAATTATCTGGGACTTTTCATTCTGTCCATGCTATGTTAAAAAGTCTTGTTAGCCATTTAACTCCAGTTTCCCCCACAGGCCTGAATAGCTTCTGTGGTTATTCCATCTGGACCTGGTGATTTCTTTTTAGGACTTTTCTGTATAAATGCTTTGACTTCTGCAGGTATGAAAATTGGTTCTTGCTGTCCCTGGCTTTTAGGCATAAAAGTGAGGTTTTCTATGTTATGTGTAAGGTTAAGTAGTTCTTGAAAGTATTCTGCCCACCTTGCTAGTCTTTGTTGTGGGTTAAATATCGGTATACCTCTTTTGCTGTTTATGATGGTGGTTGGATTGCATCTCTGTTTCTCATTGTGTTGACACGTTTATAAAATTCTCTTGGGCAGTCTTTGCTAAGGGTCGCTATCTGTTCACCATATATTCTCCAGGATTCATCTTTAGATGCTCTAATTGTTCGTTTGGCATTACGTCGTGCTATTCTATAAGTAACATAGTCTTGTTCAGATTTAGTTGTGATCCACTTTTTGAACGCTACCTTCTTTTTGAATATGCTATCTTTAACTTTGTTGTTCCACCAGGCTGTTTTTAATCTGTTGTCCTGCCCTACTTTCTTTGTTCCACATTTATTTTCCAGTGTGTCGAGCATGGCAGCCTTGGAAATTGTCCATTCCTTATCTACGCTTGAGTGGTCATCATGGATGTTCTTATGTAGGTGTTTGATTTCTCGATTGAACTAGTCTTTAACCGTGTTTTCCTGAAGCCTCCTATAATTGATGTCATGTTTTGTTACCTTTTTGTTTCTTATTTTCCTGTTTGTTGAAATATTTTTTAATTATGACTGGTTTGTGATCAGTATCAACATCTGTATTTGGGAGTGCTCTTGAATCTAATAGTAGTCTTCTGTCTGATTTCCTCCACATGGTCTTTGAAGGATAGGCTCCTGTCAAATGTGATCCCCAGATACTTCAGCTTGTTCTCTCTGCTGACATTTCTACCATCTATCGCGAGGCTTGGGACATCAGCTCTTACAATCCTGTTGTCCAGAGAGCACTACAAAACAGCCGCCTTTTCCGGGTGGATGACAGCACTCATTTCTGTGCACCAGTCAATCACTTTATCTACTGTCACATGTAACTCCTGGGCTGTTTGCTCCCTATCTCTCCCCTGCCTATATGCAAGAATATCATCTGCAAATGTTAGTATTCTTCCAACCCCTGGTGCTTCTAGGTTTGCAATCTTGCTCGTATACACATTAAAGAGCACCGGTGAGACTGCAGATCCCTGTGGTAGTCCCGGGGTTAACATATGTGGCTCTGAGGTCCATGCGCCCAGACGGAGAGCAACCCGACGAGAGTGCAGGACGGCTGCTATCCAGTTCACCAACCAGGGATTGACCCCCTTCTCCATCAGTGCGGTCATCAAAATATCATATCTTTCTCTCTGCCAAATGGTGCGTTATTTTCTGACCATCCCTCCCATTTCTTAATAATAAATATCTCCTACAATAATAAGTCATACAATTCAACTGCGCATGCGTTTCTCTCCTTGTTTAGAGCATATTTAAAATATGATAATAACATGATAGTAATGCCTTGATTGATCACTACACTTATGAATAATTCTTTTCAAACATTCTGCGGAATTTCCAGATATCTAAAAGAAAAACAACTAGATATGAGTAAAGTAGGGGACATAAACATCTAGTATTTTTATAAGGGACATTACTCTAATAAGAAAAAAAGAAATTATATATCTAAGCTATTTTATATGAAATAACTCAAAAAAATATCGAATTTTAATATTTTAATAGTAAGGTCAGAATTACAGCCAATAATTATAATATTTAAATAATATTTTAAAAGTACTTAAAAAAACTTTTATTAATCTCTGATAAATTATATTTTATAACCAACTTTTTTGTTCCATATTTACTGTAAATTTGTATTAGAGTGCTTAACTCTGTATATCCGGCTAAAAATAGCGACGGTTATCGTCAAACCCTATTAATTCAATTAATGGTTTTATTTGAAGGCAGATTCGATTCTGTCTGAAATACAATTGTAAACACCTTCATTATCATCATCTTCCACTTCTGCCGTCAAGTGTCGTGGGAGGTGGGAGGAATAATTTGCGTTCTGGCGCCCGGTGGGCAGCACTGGATAGTGTCATTCCTTATGGTTGTACAATGTCTTTGATGTCGTCAATCAAATTTTTTTCTTGGACGTCCTCGTGGTCTCGTCGCAGATGATCTTTGATGTAAGGCCAGTGATGGTAGTTGCTGATGTTGCATTCTAACGACATGGCCAAACCACTTGATCTTCTGTCTTTCAATAAATGTGGCACAAGGTGTTGATCCCACAGTCTGTCTGATAATAGCATTTCGTACTCGGTCTCGGATTGTTAAGTTGGCAGCTCTCCTCAGGCATCTCATCTTGCAGGTGTTGATTTTTGCGAAGGCGTAATTTGGATAAAGTCCTGGTCTGAGATTGGTAGCAAAGGATTTGTGTGAATATGCTGTTTATTATCTGTCGTTTAGCAGGCATATGTATATTTGGATATTTCAGTAAGAGTGATAGTTGATATGTAAGTGCACTAGCTTTTTAACATCTGATTTCAATTTCTCTGTCTAATCTGCCATCTCCTGTGATCATACTTCCAAGATATTTGAATTCTTTAACTTGTTTCAGAGTTTTGCAATTTATTTGTATACTTAGTGGGCCCGGCGATCTGCTAACTCGCATTACTTCGGTTTTGGCTGTATTTATGCTCATATTGTATCTGCTGCATGTTGAACTCAGATTATTAATATGATTTTGCAGTCTGCCCTCGTCCCTATAAAACAGGCACTGATCGTCTGCAAATAGAAGTTCATTTATTTCCTGTGGATGAGTTGTTTCATCTGGAGTAAAGAGTTCTAAATTTTCTGAATCTGTTCTGTCGAGACTTGCTTTTTTGGAAATTCTGTCCATGTAGATATTAAATAGCAGGGGAGAGAGCACACATCCCTGTCTCACTCCTGTATTGACTGTGAACATATCTGATATACCTTCTTGTGTTCTTACTGCACTTCGGCTCGCCTTTTACATGGCTATGATGTTTTCTAGCAGTTGCCCTTGTATCAAGTATCAATCTTCAAGGATGGTCCATAATTTGTATCTGTCTACTCTATCGAAAGCCTTTTTCCTGATCTACAAACACAATATTCTGCTGGTCACTATATTCGATAGTTCTTTTTCTCACATATTTGTCTAATTGTACTTTGCTTAACTGTTGTTCAACTATGGGTCTAGCTCTTTGTTCCAATAGTTTTTAATACATTTTCCCTATATGTCTCAGAAGCGATATACCTCTGTATGTTTCGCACTCTCTCATATTGCCTTTCTTTTTCCATATTGGTACTATTATTGCCTGTTGCCAATAATCTGGGACTTTTCTTTCTTCCCATGCTATGTTAAAAAGTCTTGTTAGCCATTTAACTCCCGTTTCCCCACAGGCCTGAATAGATTCTGTGGTTATTCCAACTGGACCTGGTGATTTGATTTAGGAGTTTTCTGTATAACTGCTTTGACCTCTGCAGGTATGAAAATTGGTTCTTGCTGTCCCTGGCTTTTAGGCACAAAGTGAGGTTTTCTATGTTATGTGTAAGGTTAAGTAGTTCTTGAAAGTATTCTGCCTACCTTGCTAGTGTTTGTTGTGGGTTAAATATCGGTATACCTCTTTTGCTGTTTAGAATGTTGGTTGGGTTGCATTGAAAGTATTCTGCCCACCTTACTAGTCTTTGTTGTGGGTTAAATATCGGTATACCTCTTTTGCTGTTTATGATGGTGGTTGGATTGCATCTCTGTTTCTCATTGTGTTGACAAGTTTATAAAATTCTCTTGGGCAGTCTTTGCTAAGGGTCGCTATCTGTTCACCATATATTCTCCAGGATTCATCTTTAGATGCTCTAATTGTTCGTTTGGCATTACGTCGTGCTATTCTATAAGTACCATAGTCTTGTTCAGATTTAGTTGTGATCCACTTTTTGAACGCTACCTTCTTTTTGAATATGCTATCTTTAACTTCGTTGTTCCACCAGGCTGTTCTTAATCTTTTGCCCTGACCTACTTTCTTTGTTCCACATCTATTTTCCAGTGTGTCGAGCATGGCAGCCTTGAAAATTGTCCATTCCTTTTCTACGCTTGAGTGGTCATCATGGATGTTCTTATGTAGGTTTTTGATTTGTCGATTGAATTCCTCTTTTTTTATTATGACTGGTTTGTGATCAGTATCAACATCTGTATTTGGGAGTGCTCTTGAATCTAATAGTAATCTTCTGTCTGATTTCCTAATTAGAATAAAGTCAATTTGAGATGCTTGGTCTATGTCATTCCATTTATACCAGGTTTTGGTGTGGCTACGACGATGTTGAAAATAAACAATTTGCTATTATTAGTCCGTGTTCGGAGTATATGTTGAGCAGATGTTGACCATTGCTGTTACATTCAGTCTCTGTGTCGCTGAATGGCCCCATGCAATCATCCCACGGTGTTCTTCGTGTGCCTATTCGTCCGTTAAAATCACATATCACAATAAGTTCATCCGTCTCCCTGACATTATTTAACGTGTCTGCAAGATTATCAAAATACTCGTCTTTGTCTTCGACGCTGTAAGAGTCGTTACATGGGGTATATGTTTGAATAAAAGTTGTTGTTCTATTTCCTTCCTTGATCTGTACTAGTATTATCCTTTCCGATATAAATTTAGTGTTGATAATGGCTTTCGCTTTGTCTGGATGTAACAAACATATCCACTCCACGTTTAGCTGTAGCTCGCTGGTCGACGCCACTCCATATAAGAACGTAACCTTCATGTGTTCGTTTCGTGTTCTGCCACTTTTTCCTAGTATCTGCGAGTCCAAATATTTGAATATTTGATTTTTTTAATAAACTCTACGAGAGCTGGCTCCTTATATCCTAGACCATTAACATTCCAAGTCGCGAAAATCTGCTTTCTTTTTGAAGTATTTCGAAGTTTAGCAGTCGTTAGTCGCTTGTTGTTGTTGTTCGGCTTCGGTGGAGTCCTTCGTCATTCAACGAAAATGCTTTTTAATTTTGTGTAAGTGATCTCGATTGTTTTCACCACGTGTAGCTTTGGATTAAAGATTTCCTCTGTCACGGATTATTTAAGCATGTCAGTGGTTTTAATTTTGTGGAAGTGGTTTCGATTGTTTTCACCACGTGTAGATCTGTATTGAAGATATCCTCTGTCACGGATTATATAAGATAGAAAACCAAATTGTAAAATGTGTCAAAGTCAAAACGAGTGAAGGTTTCTAGTGAGGAGAGTTCCACCAAGCAAACACACTTGTGTTTTCTGTATCAGGACCTCATGTATGTCGGTTCAACTACTCGCTGATGCCGAGCGGGATCGATAGGTAAGGGATAAAATCCATCTACCGGTTTGAGGACCCTAAAAGATGGTACGCTACGCTAACACCGGAAACAAAGGCGGTTCATTATGAACGGCTTCATGGGATGAAGCATGCACTTCAGGATCCTAAATTAACTATTGTAATCGAAAACATAGGGAAGGAAAAGACAAAGACTATGATTCACTAGATGCCTACAAACGGAAAGTTTGAGACAGTGAAGCAAATAGCCGCAGATATTTCGGGAGATATAAATAAACTTATAAACAGCACTGACAAGTGCTTACTGATGTGCAATCCGAAAAAACCTCTACCACATTACGTGGACATGAAGTTGGACGGGGTAAAAGATAAGCTGCACCGTCTCTTCATCACAGTTCTGGGGCGCCGTACGGCGTGTACAGTCTGTGGGGAGGACTCCCACTGTAGTAATAAATGCCCGGCCAAAGTACAAACCCAGAAGGGTCCTAGACTGGCGCAAAGACAGATCAACATAGTAAGGAGGATGAAGACGGTTTCCAGCTGGTCACTAGGAAAAGGGGACGCTCAACCAAGGGGCTGTCCGACGGTGAGAGCTCGACACCTCGAGCCCCCCAAAGACCTGTTACCACGCTGCTACCCCTCAACAAACGCGACTACCCTACACCGTCTGAAACTAAGCGGACAAACAAAACGAAATGTGTAAGTAATTATAATAAACAGATAACGACCAGCGCCATGACCGGAAGAGACAGTGATATGATAAAGTTAACACACCACCAAGACGAAGAAGCCTGTCAGATTCTTCTCCACGCCTCGTTATTGACTTAGATATTTCAAGCCCAGGCGAAGGAATCTACTAAATATTTCCAGAAATGACATCATGAATACAGACAGTTTAAACATAATTATACTCAATCGTTTCTTATATTACAACAACAATGGCAGCGGAGATTAAAATAATGAGTATTAACATTCGGGGTATAAAGATCCAAAATTAATCATCTTATACTACTCATACACAAATATAAACCTGATTTTATACTCATATAGGAAACTAACGTTAACACCGACGAACACGCATCATATATCACAACATGCTTAAGTATAAGACACTCATGTGTTAGTCTTAGTACTCAACAAATCGGGCTGGGTAAAGCAATAATACAGACATCTGACAGGTGGCAGATTATAGAGAAGGACAGGGACTGCCAGTGTAGGATAGCTATAGTATAGTTGGGAAATAATATACATAAATACACAATTGTCAACATACACGCACTGCCTGACTACAGAAATCAGCCGCTCTTCTTCCAAACACTGGAAAACTTACTATCACGTTCATATCGGTGTCACGACATCAATTTAAGGCATGATTTTAATTGCGTGCTTTCTGTGCATGACGTAATAAACGGAGATGTAAGAATGCAAATTAGAAACACAACAGGGCAGGATGAACATCAGTTAGACACATTAAAAACAAGTTTAGATATCCATGGGCTAAGAGATACATACAGGCAGACGCATCTCTATGGAACAGATACAACACACACACACACACACACACACACACACACACACACACACACACAATGCACATAACACAGCAGCGCGATTAGATTAAATTTACGGGTCCATAGCACATCATATAACACAAGTCAAGCATTTACAGGAGACACTGAACTACATAGGACCATAAGGCTGTAGAATGCAAGCAATAAACATAGTACAAACAACACCACATTTTAGAAGGATCTCCAAACTGGACATTCAACAGCACACTTTTACAAAATCAGGACTATGTAGATTGCCTAACAAAACTGATCCTCACATACACAAGCGGTATACCAGAGGGTAATGCACGAGAACTCTGGGAAACACTTAAACAAACTATACGAGAGAGAACTCAAACACTATCAGCAGTAATACACAAGCGAAAACTACAACAAGAAAAAGTATTGTAAAATGCAATTAAGCTCCTATTACAGACAGACAAAAATTCACCACAGATCATAGCATTACAGGAAGAAATAGATCTCCACAGACATCACCGATTTCAGGGGGCTTTACTGCGAACAAAGTTACAAACTATAACACAAGAGATACTGAGTAAACAATACCTAGCTATAAAACAAAACATACTGCGCAGCAGACAGATAGGACAGATAATTGACAGGGAGTGATATATACAAGTAGATCCACAACAAATTGCCTTAGCCTTTGAAGATTATTATAAGAACCTTTCAGTTATCAGTTATCAGTTGGGGGTATCGTCATTGCGCTCCGGACAGGTCCATAGGTGCTTAGATCCCCCTCCCAATCCCCTACCCAGCATATGCATGACCGCTGGCTAATATATCCGCTGGCTAATAGTGCCAGTTTTGTGTTGGTTGAAGAGGCCTCTCATTTTCCCGATGTACCTCCAATTCTTACTCAAAAATCTCTCATCCTGGACAACGATGTGGATTCACTGACGTCAAAGTCCACTGTTCTCGACATCTCTTTACGGATGTTAATAGCATCGGCGCGATACATGGGCTGGCCATCTGCAGGGGATGCAGAGCCAGCCAACTTATCAGTTCATTTCCCTGGACTTCCGCATGTACCGCGACGAAGATGAAGGTATAAAAGAACCTTTAAACAGAGGAAAACACGCAGAAGCACTTACAAGAAAATGTTATGAAATTTAAAAAAAAAACTAACAGAGGAACAGAAACTAACACTAGATACTGATTTAATACCAATAGATAAAACACAAGCTATTTACGGAATGCAGAAGAGCAAATCTCCTCGCCGTGACGGTGTTACCGTTGAATTCTATCAGTTTTTCGTTCCTCTTCTAGGTCCCCTTTTACTTACAGTATACTCTGAATCTTTCCACAAACAAGAACTCCCTTCCAGTTTCAACACGTCTCACATCACTCTTACTCCGAAGGAGAACACCGACAAGTCACTTTTAAAGAGTTAGAGACAGATCTCGCTTTTAAAAGTAGATTACAAGATTTTAACAAAGGCTTTGACGAATAAATTGAAAACAGTAATGACAACTCTCATTCATAAAGACAAGTAATGTAGTGTACAACACCGGAAAATCCAGCAACACACACACACACACACACACACACACACACTTCATAAGGACATCATCAACTACACACATCTGAAAAACTGTCAGTCCTCAATTCCCTCTTCAGATCAAGATAAGCATTCGACAGAATATCTCACTCATACCTCCACAAAACTCTCTGACGCTGGAACGTGGGAAGTTATTTTCGGACATGGATCCAAATTTTATATTTAAAACCAGAAAGTCGGATTCTGTTAAACCATACCCTCACCAATTCTTTCAGGTTGACTAGGTCAGTGAGACAGGGATGTCTCGTGTCCCCATTACTGGACGTTGACGCCCTAGAGCCACTTCTACAAAAGATACGACAGGATGACAATGTCAGGGGTACGTTCATACAAGGGAAGGGTGAGCAAAAGCTGCGTGCTTATGCGGACGATACCATTTTCATTCCGACAACTGAAAAATCTGTACTGATCATTTTGTAAAAGATCTCGTTTTTCGACAATAGAGAGTTGGGCAAAATTAAACGTCCAAAAATCTATCATAATGTGTCTAGGCAACTGGAAAAAATTAAGGCGGCTTTTACATTTGACTTAAAATCAAACAATCTTATAAAATTGTGCGGAATAGTCTTCCCATGTCAACCAAATCAGCCACACAAAGATACATGGCGAAATCTAGAGACGAAAATAACAGATATGTTACAGAGGTACAAATATAAAACAACCACCATATTTGGTAGAAGTACCATTATTAACACACGCATAATTCCAAAAATACTATACCTGGGAACAATCCTAGACTGTCTGTCTGTCTGTCTGTCTGTCTGTCTGTCTGTCTGTCTGTCTGTCTGTCTGTCTGTCTGTCTGTCTGGCCCAGCCCGGCTTCGCCCAGCTCCTAGTGGGGAGCATCTCATTTAATTCATATAAGTAGTCATATAAGCTCCCGTTCCCGTTCCCGACTATCTATCTATCTGTCTGTCTGTCTGTCTGTCTGTCTGTCTGACCCGGCCCGGCTTCGCCCAGCTCCTGGTGGGGAGCATCTCATTTAATTCATATAAGTAGTCATATAAGCTCCCGTTCCCGTTCCCGACTATCTATCTATCTGTCTGTCTGTCTGTCTGTCTGTCTGTCTGTCTGACCCGGCCCGGCTTCGCCCAGCCCCTGGTGGGGAGCATCTCATTTAATTCATATAAGTAGTCATATAAGCTCCCGTTCCCGACTATCTGTCTGTCTGTCTATCTATTTGACCCGGCGCGGCTTCGCCCACTCCTGGCGGGGAGCGTCTCATTAAATTCATATAACAAGCAAAAAAATTAACTTAAGAGTGTCCTTCCACACACTATATGCTGTCTATCACACCGCACACGCGGCCAACTAAACATTTTAATAGTATACAAAAACAATGTCCTTTTAGTATTTTTGCTGGGTGTATGGTATTTGTGTAGGGCTGTTTAACACGGCGTTTGTGTGTCGAATCGGTGTGTAGTGCGTTTCAACAAATTACAAAATATACTTACATATTATGCATAAAGTATGAACAAAAACAGAATTAACTTAAGAATGTCCTTCCGCACACCATTAATCACCTACATCCGGTAAGGTTAACCCGGTCAACAAATGCCCGCAGAAGTCGGATGTGTCAGCCTAAAGGCGCAAGAACGCAGCTCTGCTGTAAACAGGCACAACGCAGTCACGTCCGAAAAAAAAAACTTCCGGGTGAACGCAGAAGAAGAATCACCTACATGACTGTAGATAACTTCTTTGAATATAAAAAGAAGGGTTAGAAGATTTTCACTATTTAAATAGATGCATTATTTTTATGAAAACTTTGAAAATGCCTTAAAGATTTTATTATTATTTATTATAACGCACATGCCTGTAAATAACCGTAGAAAAAGAGTTTATAAACCTTTGGTAACAATGCAACAATCTATATATAAAATATATAGCAATGCTATTAAAAGTTATGCCCCTTGATATAACTTTTCTTGAGTTAAATCCCCTCGCTATATATAAATGATAATGTAAATTAAAATATTAAATTTTAGTAAGTAAATAGCTGTTTGTACACTAACGAACTATGACAGTTGGCTGCAGGGGAATGAAAAGAAAGCATGTAGAAAATTTCATCTCAATCGGATGGACCGTTCGCGAACGCATCAAATACATCCGGATACACATTGCCTTATATATATATATATATATATATATATATATATATATATATATATATATATATATATATATATATATATATATATATATATATATATATATATATATATATATATATATATATTATTACTACTACCATTATTATTATTTTTCCATTATTATATTTGAATGTGCAACATGGAATATATTGTGGATGTGTGTCTGTGTCGTTGGCAGTAACATAGGTATACGTCTGTGTGTGTGTGCAGGTGTGTGTGTGGTGCTTGTATTTTCGCGCGCATGTAAATGAGTGTGTGTGTGTGTATCAGCCCATAAACCAAGGCGATATCTCAAGTATTAAAATGATGTTATATGGCAATAATATGTTTGAAAACAGAAAATATGCACCACCATGTATAAACAAATTAAATGAGCCCTTTAGGTATCTAGAAAGCTAAGGTGGCGTGTAGTGGTCACGTTTAAGACCTTCCAATTGTATTTAACATCCAGACATTATCACAGCTTTAGACCAATTATCTCTCTGGGGACAGGCCATGGACTCTAATTGCTAATTACAAATCCCCGATTCTTGCCTCCCCCCCAAAAAAAAAAAAATGTGTCGTGGACATTCATCGAGCACTCGAGCGTCTGTAATTTGACATCAGGCCAACAACACTAACAATGTGAAGCTTCACCTCGGTAGCTATGTGGCCAAGAAATTACAAAGAAGCCACATTTTAATGGGAATGATAATTTAAAGTTTCTTGAGCAAGCTTATGGCATTCAATGTACAGCTGCCTCCAAAAAGCACGAGATAGATCAAGATAAAAAGGGAGAGAGAGAGAGAGAGAGAGAGAGAGAGAGAGAGAGAGAGAGAGAGAGAGAGAGAGAGAGAGAGAGAGAGAAGAGAGAGAAATGGACAGGTGTAACATGTATTTCGCTTGTGGAGATGGAAATGAAGCAACTGCAGGGAATGTGTGTTTAAATGCACTATGCCATAAATGTCATATTGACATAAATGCATATGTATGTATTTGTTTTATTCACACATGTGACATTTAACACTAACAAACGGCAAAGCCCTTTGATATAGACAAACAAAATAAACACACATTACACCTTGTAAATATGCATTGCTGTGTATGAAATAAACATTGGGGTGGGGGGACTGCCAGGTCGTAGCGCAGAATCCATGACGCAAAAGAAAGAGGGAGCAAAACTTCCGAACCAAAAATATATATGGATCTAAGCGACCGACGTTGAACGGAGATCACGTCAGTTTTGTTTGTCAATAGATACGGCATTCAGATCATTGAGCTTGACTAGAGAAGCAACACGTTTATGTCGACTCTGATTCATGAAGCTAATTACTGACAGAACAACTTTGTTCATAGCTAATATATAGTTGAAATGATACTCAGAATCATGGCAACACTGGCTTATATATAAAGATCAAGATTCTTGGGACAGATGCAGAATCTGGAAAGGTGATTGATAATGTTTCACCAGAAGGACACTTCGGTGACATTGGATGGACAGAAGGAATGAGGGAATGTAATCCGATGTTGATAATTCGCTAGTAGCAAATAAGATGGTCTGTGTTATATTCATTATTAATATTTTCTTACGATCGTCCTGTCTGACGTTTACAGACCCGATCGAAATTTGAAAAATCATAAATTTGTTGGTTTGATCTCTGCTCAAGAATGGCTAATAAACTTAGCCACATCAACTCGACTACCAGCCTTCGAGTGAGTCCTTTTTATTGAATGTTCATCCATGCTTTTTGCTGGATCATTTCTGCCACCCTCTGGACTTTGCTTTATTCGAGCCTATTGTTATTGACCAGAAGGATTACAGCAGAAACTAGATAGATTCTAGGGAAACAACATTCTTTTAACAGGCCTTTTTACTGAGAGAGAGACGGGAGAGAGAGAGAGAGAGAGAGAGAGAGAGAGAGAGAGAGAGAGAGAGAGAGAGAGAGAGAGAGAGAGAGATGGACAGGTGTAACATACATTCCGCTTGTGGAAGTGGAAATGAAGAATATGTAAGGAATGTCTCTTTACATGCACTATGCCATTAATGTGATATTATCATAAATGTATATATGTATCCATGGGCCACACAATATTCAAAGAAAAGTAACCACACCTATCCCAAACTCTCATAACATTAAGAAAGAAAAGAGAAGACTGAATATTAAACATGTTAGGATTATGTGAGAAATATGTAATTCTGTATTATTGCAATCCCGAAGAAACCAGGAACCCTGGAATGTGATCAACATCGAACAATTAGTATAGAGTCACATCATGAAGATTGTGCAATGAATTATCATGCAAAGAATTAGGAAAAAAATACAACATGAAATAGGGGAAAGAACAATGTGGGTTTGTAGAAGGCAAGGGCACAGTAAATGCTGTGTATATACTGAGAACAGTAATTGAACTGCGAGTACTTTTTATTTAAGATCTACATCTTTGCTTTATTGACTACACAAAGGCTTTTGATAAAGTAAAACATGTCAACATGATAAAGATGTTTGACAGTCGACAAATTTATGGGAAAGATCTTAGACTTGTAAAATACATATATTGGATACAACAAGCTGCCATAAGGACTGATAATGAAGTAGGTCGATATCAGCCTTATAAGAGAGGTGTGAGACAGGGATGTGTAATGTCTCCAGATATTTTTTCCCTTTACAGTGAAAGTATTTTCAGAAATGTAAAAGATATGAAAGGAATCATCATTGGGGGACTAAACATCAATAACATTAGATATACAGTAATGTATAATAATAATAATAATAATAATAATAATAATAATAATAATAATAATAATAATAATAATAATAATAATAATAATAATAATAATAATAATAATACAGTATTGATTGCAGACAATGAATAAGAACTGCAACATTTAGTACATGCGGTTGTTGCACACTGTGAACAATTGGGGTTAGAATTAAATTGTAAGAAGATACAAATTATCGTCGTCACTAGGAAGAAGGAAGTACTACAATGTTATATACAAGTAATTTGGGAATATTCTTAAACAAGTGAATCGGTATAATTATCTCGGAACAGTCATAAAATCTGAATAGATTAGAACAAGAATATCCATGGCGAAGTTAGCATTTTGCAAGATGAACAACATACTGACCAATAAAAAGATGTCGATTGCAACGAGAAAAAGTGTGTTGAGGTGCTACATAAAATCTGAACTTTTTTATGGATGTGAAGCATGGAAAATGAGCAGACAAGCTGAAAAACATATGATGGCTGTGTAAATGCGGTTTCTAAGAAAATGCAAAGAATACCATGGACAGACAGAAAAGCCAATAACCAAGTCCTACAAGAAACAAATGAAAATCGTAAACTGGTTAAAGAAATTCGACGTAGACAGTCACATGTTTTGGTCACGTTATGAGAAGAACAGAATTTGACAACTTGATAACAATTGACAAGATCGAGGGGAAGAGAATAGGTGGAAGGCAGAGAAGTAAATACCTTTATGGCTTGGTCACGTGGCATGGTCGAGACAAGAACACTGAATTTATCCACGACTCTGATGATCGAGTGCGGTGGCGAATCATGACCGCCCAAGCTTCTCTGAACGGCACATGATGATGATGATAGAGAGATCAAAATCAATCAAAGGATCTTGGACTGTGTCAGACAGAATATTACTAGTAAAGTTGAATGGCACACCTGTTTATTTCAACATCATACAAATTTATCCACCAACAACAGACAGCGGTAATGATAGCATTGATGAATTCTATAATGATTTGGAGAATGCCTTCAAGAAATGTGAGCATTCAGAATTAAATATAGTAATGGGTGACTTTAATGCTAAAACTGAAAATCAACAGGATGGATGCATAGTAGGCAAGTATGGACTGTGTCGAGATGACGCCTAGATCACTATGCGAAACTCAGGATAACTACCTTAGCTGAGGCATCAAGTACATTCCCAAACAAGTATAGCAGTATAGCGTCATAATGATGTTAGACTTCGCCACTTCGATAAAAATAACCGGCGGCACTATGGCCAGCATTTAATTCCTCGTCATAATTTTAAATTACGTCGTATTTTATCTTCCTTGTCTTCCAGCTCTTTATTTTTCCGATACCAAATCGATCTTGACTAGGAGTGTTATTTTAGTTACACCTATAAGCCATATAGGCAAAAAGGCGATATGCACTCAGTACAATAGTACAGGGAAATCAAATAGCAGGAAATTCCGCCCGTTTCATAACACGGACAACACGCAAAGGAACAAAGACGGATTTCCCGATACTCGAAACCTTATCCTTGTTATATAAACCCTAAAAAGAGCTTAAACTTCTACGGAAAAGGTTGATGTGAGTGGAATAAATAGTAGATAAGCTTTATATATGTTATATTCCTATAACCCCTCTGATGTGTCTCCACCTTGACGTGGTAGAGGGGCTTGCGTGTCCCAATGACCTCAAGAGCCCTGCCGACAGAAGCACAACTACATGTCGGACGGCCTTGAGATTGGGACCAGACCAAGAGAAACACAACCTGCTGCTCTGCAGATGGACTGAGGATAGCAGTCAAAAGTTCAAACCAGGCGCACGATGCCACTAATCCTTGATCCGGACACATACTCTACGACTCTCAGCTGAGGGATATGGCTGAACGCCTCTAAGCCATTAAGCCTCGGATGTGAGTGCCGGGTCGATACATGTCTACCTCAAAATGGAGGTGAGATGCAGAGCGCACTACATGCTTAGTCCAGATACCGGAGAGAGGACCTGGCCGTCACACGCTCACTGATGCATGAAGGTGAGGTGCTGAGCCGGCAGCACATGTAGCCTACCTCGAGATAGGTTACTAAAGGTGGAAATGCGCCCCAATCGCACGCGATGGTTATGATGAAAGTCTGTATCTATACTCATAGAGTGAGCATAGTCAAAGGTGGGAGAGCGTCTCATTGACACGAAATGGAACGCTTGGCTAGCGAATCCATTACGTGGAAGTCCGAAACGAAAGCTTGATGAGTGGATGTCGTCCGCAGACTGCCCTTCCCTGATTTGTGTGGGGAGCGACCAGTGGCAAACGAGATGCCCAATACATGGAAGTGAGGAATTAAAGCAGTCATGAGCTGGACGTGGCGATTACTCGGTTGAGCCCAGTCTCAGAGCAATATGTGCCGGCTCTGCAATTACGGAAGCCTCCTTGGATAGAGAGGAATGCCCATGGTCTGCCCCTGAATTCCCTTGAGGGTTGACCGTGATGTCTCTGACCGTTTTACATTGACTAGCTGAGATGTGAGCGACACCACAACAGTAATAGTCTAACGTCTCCCGAAACCCCATGAAGGCAAACCCGTAAAAATGCCTGCTGAAGTCGGATGTGCTGGTCTAAGGGCGCATATAAATCAGGCACAACGCAAAAACATCCGAGTGAAATATCCCTCGTGCTCGGAACAGCTCTGACTATCTAGTTTTCCGATTGTCCCTCGTGCTCGGAACAGCTCTGACTATCTAGTCTTCCGAATGTCCTTCATGTCCGGAACAACTCTGACTAGCTAGTTTTCCGAATGTTCGTCGTGCCCGGAACAGCTCTATTTTGTTTTCCGGGCACAGCGACTAGCACATGTTCGAATCGAAAGCTCGCTGAGTGGATACCATCTGCAGTCCGACACTTCCTGGTGTGTGTGGGGAGCGGCCCAAGCGAACGAGAGGCCCAATACAAGTAAGTGGGGAATTTAAAGCAGCCATGAGCAGGACGTGGCGATTCCCTCGGTGAGCCTAGCACCAGAGCGCTTTGTATCGGCTCTGCAACTATGGAAGCCTCCCCGTATAGCGGGTAATGCCCATGGACTGTCCCTGCCTTCTATTGAGGGCTGATCGTGAAGTATTCGGTCTTTCCAACTTGACCAGCTTGGATGTGGACGGAACCAAAAAAGTTACAGTCCCCCAGGAATGCTAACCTGGTCAAAAACGCACGTAAAAGTCGGATGTGTTAGCCTAAGGGTCTAGGCTCAAGTGTTCATAACAATACAACGCAATTACATCTGAAAAAGCACCCCGGATAAACGCAGCAGAAGAAGATATTCCTGTAATGGAAAAAACAGGATTTCTCCTGATTATGTTTATCTGTGACACGTGGGAGGCAAATTAGGAGAAACAAGTGGAAACACACGTGGTACCTATATCGTATTTATAACCACGAAGATTATGTGGATATGCATTTCGTGAATGTATTTATGTATATATGTTGAAAGTGTGAACATACAATGATGTCGTTCATTTATGGAAGTCACAAATCAAAAACCAGACAATTGCATGAATAGAGTGATAGAATAGGGATGTGAAACATGATTCTCACAGGGCGGCAATATTACCAAGTAACTTTTAACCATGAATAGATAATCCGGGTCAATAGAGCAATGCTTTAACTGTCCACCTGTCAGAACTTCCATCCTAGATCTGGTCTGTCCTGCCATGACATTTAGTCTTTATGTTGCAATTACGCGCACTGGGGTATAGATAATGCTTTACCCTCCCAAATGCGCTCCTGCGTCCAAAGCCGTTAGCACAGTGTGTGGTGTTGGGTTTGGTGAGCGCCGCCCAACATTTATGACTAACAGAAAACAGGTAGATCCATCTACTATTATGTAAAGTAAGATCTGGATATTAATTGCAGCCAAAATACAAAATAAAACAGAATACGATAAATTAAGATATTTCAAGAAAGCAATACAGTTGTTGTCTGTCAACAACTCAACTGACAGGCACTATCGGATACTTCTCCCACACCAAACAAGAAACCTTGCAAGTCGTGTGCGAGGAAAATAACTGGTACATTTTATTGCCGTTGGCTCGCTACACGCAGGTAACAGTCGCTAGTAAACACACAACATAAAGCCACAGAAATTATCTATCACTAATTGCTAATGCCTATGCTAACTCTCTATCTATTTAGTTAAACACAAAACCCCTATCGCTACTCTAACGAGGTGCACACTACAAGTCCTGTCCTCCCGTCTGACGTTCTTTCATCCCGTCGTCACACACCACGCGGATCGACCTTGACCTTGGTGCGTGTTGCCTCACATGGCACGCTGATCGCAGACGTGGTATGTTGAGTGGATACTCAATTTCTCCGTGGCTACCACGAGGCGTGATGCTATCGTGATTAGAGTGCTAACTCTCTGAACAACGCCTGCGTGTCTCATGAGGGAATGGATAACCATCTCCCATTACCTCATCTCCCCTGCCCTTACCTCGGGCACCGTATCACCTCCTGGCCTCTTCAAGATTGACTGCTCTTCCTGGCGGAGGGGATGCGGTCGAGTCTTTGACACACACCCACCCCTCCTGTGTTGCGTCATCAACTTTCACTCATTGGTTGTGACGCAAGAGGTTTCTAAAAAAAAATTTAATGTCTCTAATTTTTTTTGTCAAAGACTCTAGATAACCTGGCTTTGGGCACTCTAATAGACTTCTACTGACTATTGTCACAATGTAGCAAAACTCTACTTGGCTACTGGCAATCGCCACAAACTTGACTGGTTGGCGTGAGCCCTCTTCTCACATGCAATATTATATTCATTAGAGGTATGTCTGAACCGGACCGTTGTCTTATAAGACCTGCCCTCACATAGTAAATTAACTTACTACCCATACAAAGTTGACTTTCTTAGGGTCAACACATGAATTGCTTCATGTCCCCTATATAATATTTTACAACCATTACATAAGGTGTGTGCGACAGGTTTTACCTATTACGTTTCAGCGTGTAAAGTTCCATTTCACTGTTAAGTTAGTGTTTCGTTGTCTATTATGTCCCCTGACCCGAAGTTATCTCCCTTTGATCTAGAAAAAGTGTATGTAATTTATCTGTTTGTTTTTCTGGTTGTTTGTGTGTTTGGATGCAATTAATCTACTAATCTACCTATGTTTCTACCTCCTATGTGTATGTATGTTAGTTTTTTAAGTGTCATAATTTGGTTAAATGTGGCCACAAACAGGTGCATAACACTAATTCGTGACTACATTCCCTTGTTATGAAACCCAAAATACACTAATCTAAGTTCTAAACTCTCTTACCGACACACATTCACACTAACACATTCTCATTAACGAAAACCAACACTAAAACATTAAAAGTCGCGCCAGGCAGCAGAAGAATTTGCTGACTGATCTCACTCTCTCCCGTCTATTTTCCATTCGCTCTCACTTTCACACTTCTGTCACACTTCTTTCATCCTTAATTATGTCACACATCTTTTATCCTTCCACACTCATCCTTCTGATTATTTAAAAACCTTGGAGTGACACTGTACAGGTTTGGCTCAGTTTGAGATAGTTGAGCCCAATGACTGTGCGAAAATCGCTGCACGAGTCATGTATTTACACTATATTTACATGGACGAGAAAGGGTTGATGGTGTATCCCCTTGGTCTCATCATCCATTATATTATACTAACTACAACTCTAAATCCTAACATAATAATATTAAGTCTATAAATATGTATTTAATGTGTTAACTAAATTTTGTCATGTTAATTATATGATATGTTTATATTAATCGTGATGTTTGTCTAATCTAAGGGTTGTAATCTAACTATTTAAATGTAATTAATGTGACGTGAGTTATGTACCTTAATTACATGGATGATGTGAACACAAATTATGTAATTTTCTAACACTCTACTAACTAATGTTTTTAAATGCACAAAGGAATTATATGAGTGATATTCTTAATCTAAATGGTGTAAATGATGTATGTTCACTTATCTAATCTTTTTATCCTATTGTGATGTAAAATGATGATATTACTAAATGGTAATATTTGATAGGTGGTATGGTTTCATTAAGATGGAATGAACTGAACCGAAATGAAGCTAAGTGACATATATCAACCTAAATGGTACTATTCCTATCAAACTTTTAATTTAGCTTGTAATTAACTATTTTTACGTCTAAATGAATATTCTAATTTAATTCTAATGGGTTAATTACTGTACTACCTACACTATTAAAATAAATTAGAACTATTATATTTCCTAACCTACATCTAATTTATCACTATCTTAAAATGTTATTTTACATCTTCTTCTTCTTCAGCATTCCGAGCCATTGAGGTTCTTTGCTGCAAATACAATCTGTCTCCATTCGTCTCTCTGGTGGACCTTCTCTTGCCAGTCGTTGATTCCAAGTGCTTGTAGGTCTGTATGTATATTATCTCTCCACCGCCTTCTTGGTCTACCTCGGGGTCTACGGTCATTTATTTCCTGAGTGTAAGCGAGTTTTGTTTCCCTATTATCTTCCATTCTTTCTATATGCCCCAGCCATTGTAGTCTATTAGCCTTCATGATACCAGTGATTAGCGGGGACTTAAACAAATCATAAATGTCTTTGTTACTTCTTCTTTTCCACTCTCCACTTTGTGTATCCCTAATGGGTCCAAAGATGCGTCTTAAAATTTTGTTCTCAAAGGTTTGTAACAAGGCTTCGTCTCCTTTCGTTGTACTCCAGGTTTCAGAGCCATACAGCACAACTGGTCTGATCAGTGTTTTGTATATTGTGATTTTGGTGTTACGAGATAGCGCCTTTGATTTTAGTAGATGTTGTAGTGCATAGTATATCTTATTTCCAGAGTTGATTCTAGTTTGTATTTCTTCCCTTATGATGTTGGAGCAGTTGAAGATTGTACCCAGGTATTTGTATGTTTCCGTTCTTTTAATGGTCATATTATCTATTTGTATGTGGCCAGAGTTTTTAGCCATTCCGTCTCTTGAAATTACCATATATTCTGTCTTATCTTGGTTGATAACCAGCCCCATCTGTTGGGCTTTTTCCTTTAAGTGAGTCAATATTTCTAATGTCTTTTGTTCACTTTGCCCTATAATATCTATATCATCTGCATAACCAAGCAGCTTGGATGTTCCTCCAATATCACATTCCTCCTTTACCTTCCTTACAACTTTCTCTAGAGCCAGATTGAAGAGTAGCGGCGATAGTGCATCACCCTGTTTCAAGCCAGATGTTATTTGGAAGGGGTCTGATTTCCTGCCTTTATATGTTACTATATTATAAGTATCTTCCATGCATAGTTTGGTCATGTTAATTAACTTCCTTGGTATTCCAAATTCCTGCATAACATTCCATAGACTATTCCTATGGACACTATCATAAGCCTTTTTAAAATCCACAAAAATGTTATGGAGATCTCTTTTATATTCCCAATGTTTCTCGGCTATTTGTCGTAAGATAAATATCTGATCTATTGTTGATCTGTTTTGTCTAAAACCCGCCTGGTAGTCACCTAATATGTCTTCTGAATATGGTTTTAGTCTATTTAGTAATACTGCGGATAGTATCTTATAGCTTGTGGACAGTAGTGATATTCCTCTATAATTTCCACATTGGAACTTGTCTCCTTTCTTAAAGATAGGTATCAATAATGACTCTTTCCAGTCATGGGGTAATTCTTCTGTCCTCCAGATTTTTATTATTAGTTCGTATAGCTTTAGATGTAATGCATGGCCACCTGCCTTTATAAATTCAGCAGCAATTCCATCAGTCCCAGTTGCCTTATTGTTTTTAAGTCGTGTGATTACATATAGGATTTCTTCAAATGTAGGTTCTTCAATTTGTGGTTCGCATGTTAGAACCTCTTCCTGTGGGAAAATGTTACTTGGAGCTTCACAATTTAGTAATTCAATAAAATATTCTTTCCATGTGTTGCACATTTCTTCATTGGTATTTATCATATTCCCATTTTTGTCTTTTAAACCATATGTGTTTTGTTGGTGCCCTCGTTTCATTGACTTCAGTACTTTAAAAAACTTTCTGGATTCATTTTTCTGGTGATTAGTTTCCAAATCTTTGATTATATTACTCATATATTCTCGCTTCTGCTGTCTGACTATTTTTGTAGCCTCTTTACATTCATTTCTATAATGCTCTTCCTTTTGGATGTTATTGATGTCATTTAACCATACATGTCTGGCATTCTTCTTCTTAGTGACTGCTTCTTCACATTTTTGATTGAACCATCTGTTCTTTCTATGCGTGGTTGACACACCGAGACATTCTTCTGCGGTAGATTGAATTGTATTCTTGATGTTCAACCAAGTTTGGTCAACGCTTTCCTCCAAAGGGTTTTGCAAAGTTTCAAGTTTACATTTTATTTCATCTGTAAATTTCTCTTTGACTGTAATGTCTTGTAGTTTTTCTCTGTTATATGTTGGGTGTAATCTTTGTAATTTAGTATAGAAAGCTCTCTTAAGTTTTATTTTAAATTTTGCTCCAACGAGGAAATGGTCACTATGGCACTCAGCTCCTCTATAACTTCTGACTTGCTGTATGTTTGATGCATTTCTGTTGTTAATTAAAATGTGATCTATTTGATTATAGGTTCTCTTGTCACATGATTTCCAAGTTTGTTTGTGTATATCCTTTCTTTGTAGTCTGGTACTGCTAATCTGCAGTCCTTTGGCTTCTGCCAGGTTGATGACTCTCCATCCATTATCATTTGAAGTTGTATGTAGGCTTTCCATACCGGCCACTTTTTTATTAGTTTGCTCTCTACCTATTTTTGCATTGAAGTCTCCCAGCACAATCAGGATGTCCTGTTTGGGGGTTTCTTCTATGACATCTTCCAGATCATTATAAAAGTCTTCTTTAATATCATCTTCTTTCTCTTCAGTAGGTGCATGTACATTAATCATCGTTATATTTTTCCATTTACCTTTTATTCGTAATTTACTAATCCTGTCATTAAAAGCTTTAAAGTTTAAAATGTTCCCCCATAACTCTTTTTTGATGACAAATCCTGTTCCTAATTCATGTTTATTTTGGGTGTTTCCTCCATATATTATAATCATTCCATTTTGCTCTAAAGTACCCTCTCCTGGCCACCTTATTTCTTGAATTGCTGTGATATCCATTTGATATTCAACCAGCTCCCGGGTTAGTTCTTCGGCCGCTCCAGCTCGATATAGTGTCCGTACATTCCATGTTCCAAATCTCAAAAGTCCTTTAACGTTCCAAGGTCGTTGTCCAGATAAGTCAGTCCGATATCGAGGCTCATGTATTTGTTTCGTAACAAAGAAAGGTTTTTACAAAGGTGGGGATGTTAACCCCACGCTTCAACCCCCAACCTGGAGGACCAGGGTGTTTCTCTTTGTCTGTTCTCTACCCTTTGACCTGTCCGGCTTGGGAGGCCCTGCTGGTAGCTACGCTACCGCCGGCATAGCTCTCAGGGTCATTGAGAAACTCAAGCTCCCCCACCACGACAAGGTGGAAACACCATCGGGGGAGTTATTTTACATATCACAATAAATTTATATACATGGTATTCAGCTACCTCAGGTTAGTTGTTGCCTTCATGTTTGTACATTGGTTGTATAGGCATAATATATCTACACACTTTGCCTGGGTATCTGAAATACATTGCACAGTCATACTAGTGTTCTATCGGTAATGCACGTGTAGAGTTCGCTGGTGTCGTAGCTCAGTCTTTTCGTGTCTGTAATTAAGCATTGTTCTGACACTGTTTTCTGCGCTTCACACAAATGATACACCGGAATGGAGCTTAGTTGGTAATGAGCTGTCCTATTTCACACGGTGATATCTACGTTTTGCAGCACAGTTCTTCACTTGATGTCTACGGACACATGATAGTTCACTGTTCTTGGTACATGATTAAGCACATAATGTCGATGTATATGTAACCTATTTTACATAGAATAATATAATATATTCATGTACTAACTATCACTCTACATTTATATGTGGGATTTCAGGTATTTCTACCCCAGATGGTCTACTTAGGGTATCAGCCAGGATGTTGTCCTTACCCTTGATATGTTCTATACTAAAGATATAGTTTTGAAGGATCAGAGACCACCTGTATATCCGGTCATTTCGATGCACACCACTCTGGATGACCGTGATGGGAGAATTGTCGGTCTGGACAATGAAGTGCACACCTGCCAGAAAACGATGGAGCTTTCTCACCGCATAGATGACGCTTAGGGCTTCCAACTCTGATATGGAATATCTGGACTCGGCAGATGTGATCTTACGGCTCACGTAGCAAATCGGATGGAAGATGCCCTCATAAAATTGGCCTAGTACTGCAGCGATGGAGATCCTGCTGGCATCTGTCCTAAGATAATAAACGAGCCTATGGTTAGGCAAGCGGAGGATTGGTACATTACTAAAAAGAATTTTCAATTTTGACAATGCAGAAATTAATAATGCATCTTTCACATCCAATTTTACAGATGCTTTTAAAACATTGGAAAATACACTTGTAATTTCCGCTAAATTTGGAATAAATTTACTATAGTAATTTACTAATCCTAGAAGGCTTCTGACCTGTTTTTTCGTGGTAGGAATGGTCAGATTCATAATTTTTGTAATAATCCTATTGTCAGTCTTGAGCTGACCTTGAGAGATGACATGACCCAAAAATTCAATTTCTTTTAGGCCTAGTTCAACTTTGCTCGGTTTGACAGTGAGCCCGAAGAGTCGCAACCTATCAAAGACATGTCTGAGTTTCAGTAAGTGTGTTGTCCAGTCTTCAGTATGGACACATATATCATCTATATAGGTCACAGTATTCGTCACTCCATGCAATAGATCTCTAGTTAAGCTTACGAAAGTGGCAGGAGCATTTCGAAGTCCGAAAGGAAGAAATCGCCACTCGTACAGTCCTAAAGGTGTTGAAAACGCAGTAAGATGCATAGATTGAGTCTGCATAGGGACCTGCCAATATCCCTTAGTAAGATCTAGTTTTGAAAAGATTTTAGAAGTAGACATGTCTAGGATAAGATCTTCGCAGGAAGGAATAGGTTCTGCGTCGATCTTAGTGATGCTGTTGAGTTTTCGATAGTCCACGCACAGACGAATTGTGGAATCTTTCTTCGGTTCTTCTACTTTGCTCGGTTTGACAGTGAGACCGAAGAGTCGCAACCTATCAAAGACATGTCTGAGTTTCAGTAAGTGTGTTGTCCAGTCTTCAGTATGGACACATATATCATCTATATAGGTCACAGTATTCGTCACTCCATGCAATAGATCTCTAGTTAAGCGTACGAAAGTGGCAGGAGCATTTCGAAGTCCGAAAGGAAGAAATCGCCACTCGTACAGTCCTAAAGGTGTTGAAAACGCAGTAAGATGCATAGATTGAACCTGCATAGGGGCCTGCCAATATCCCTTAGTAAGATCTAGTTTTGAAAAGATTTTAGAAGTAGACATGTCTAGGATAAGATCTTCGCAGGAAGGAATAGGTTCTGCGTCGATCTTAGTGATGCTGTTGAGTTTTCGATAGTCCACGCACAGACGAATTGTGGAATCTTTCTTCTTAACTAGGACGATTGGAAAAGAGTACTCAGATGTCGACTTTTGGATAATCCCACTAGCTTCTAAATTAAGAATTTCCTTATTTAGATTTTCCCTATAACTGAGTGGGATAGAGTACGGCCTGCATTTGATAGGCCTAGAGTCCGAAAGAAGAATGGAGTGTTCGATTCTGTCCGTCCTACCTGGGATGTCAGAGAATATGTCTTTGTACTCAGTAACTAATGTTACTAATTGTCGTTGTTGAATGTCTGTTAGTCCCTGATCTATCTGTATACTGTCCATTGTCGCCGTTTTGTCTACAATGGGAACAGGTAGTTCCATTCCGTCGTCGTCTACCTGATTCAGTACGGTGGTGGTGCTAAGTGCGTATTCTGTTAACTCACTAGGTGTATTGCCATTGTCGGAACTGCCAGTCTCGCTAACTAGTGTAGTTGCGTTGTGTATGTCTGTCGTCTGATCACTAGGTGTTGGTGCACTATGTTCGTCTGTCACTACTTCCGTCTCTTGTCTTGTAAAGTAAGGTTTCAACATGTTGACATGGAATATCTTTAAGTGTCCGCTTATCGATATTTCATAGTCAACATCTGAAATTTTACGTACCACCTTGAATGGCCCTTGCCATGAGGTCAATAGTAAATTTCTTTTGTCTGGAAGTAGCAAAAGTATGTCTTGATCTGGTTCAAGTTCAATTGTTCTTGCCCCTTTGTTTGCATATTGGCGGTAGATTTGACCCTTCCTCTCCAAAGCTGCCTTAGCTATAATACACGATTTCATGATCTTGTCTCGTGTTTCTGTCACCATTTCATAAGGTGTTTTTTGGGGTGGGAATTTGTATAGAATTAGTTATTACCTGATGGTAAATGGTTAGGGGTCCACGTGGGTTAGCCCCGTAAACTAATTCAAACGGTGAGAAACCCGTGCTTGAATGGGGAATCTCCCGATAGGCGAACAGCACTGTTGGTAACAGTGTATCCCAATCAGCTGGGTTTTCTGCTGTCACCTTAGCCAGCATATGCTTTAGATCACCGTTAATTTTCTCTACTATTCCATTGCTGGCTGGATGGTATGCTGTAGTAAAATGTTGTTTAATCCCTAACATTTTTGTAAGGGCTTGCGTTGCAGCCGATATGAACTGAGTTCCACGATCGGATAAAATGTGGGAATCCGAATCGTGAGAACAGGTGTAGAAATACATTGGCAACGTCTTTGGAGGTGATGTATTTCAAAGCTACTGCCTCAACCCACCTTGAACATAGGTCGACCATTGTCAATATGAAGCGATTTCCTTTGTTGGACACCTGGTTCAGGGGTCCAACAATATCTACCGCCACACTCTCAAATGGCCTAGAAGCCAGTGTAGAAGGTTGTACTTTAGCTGTAGGATGTTTACCCTTACGTACTAATTGTTGACAGACATTACAAGAACGACAAAATAATTTTATATCATTGCAAAAACCCGGCCAATAGAAATGAGCCTGAATTCTGGCCCTGGTTTTATCATATGCAAGATGACCAGCAAACGGTGACTCATGTGCAATCTTTAGCACAGTTAGACGATGTTGTTCAGGTAACACCGTTTGCTGAATCTCATGGTTACCAGTAGTATAATATCTTGTTAAAATGCCATTATTAAGCCTAAAGAACCATGATGCATTTTTTGTGACTTTGGCTTTGTCTTTTAATAATTTTAAGTATGGAGACACACTAGGGTCAGCTTTCTGCTGTTCTATAAATTTCTGTCTGCTGGTGTCATCTGTGCCAGTTGGAGAAAGCAACAGTAGTCTCTCATCTTGTAGTGTGTCTTGATGTTTCACACTGTCTGCTCTTGTTGTTGCATTAGCTGCATTCAATTTCTCCCATGCAACTATTTCATCACTAGTACATTGTTTCAGTTGGGGTAAGGAACCCAAAATTAAATCAGTACAAGGGTTGTCAAGTATTGCACAAGTAAAGGTACCCGAAAGGAAAGGAGTGTTAATACGGGCTTTGGCCAAAGGGTAAATTTCAATGTTACCCGAAAAGGTTCGGCATTTGACAGAGTCGCCTGTATAATCCCCTGGACTCACTAGATCCTTTCTAAGACCAATAAGGGTACTGCCGCTGTCCAGCAAACATTGGCATGGTTTGTCGTTGACCATTGCATTGTGGAACACTAACTTGCCTCTGGAGGCTATTACTGCATTTACACTCTCAGTTGAGCATGGTACTGTATGTCCACATTCTAATTTTCCGTCTGTATGAAATTGGTAACATTGGTCACAATTGTCAAAGCTTAACACATCGTTCACACAACAGACATCTTCAGACTCCTTGAAAGGTAATACATTTTCAACTTCACACTCATCCTCACTACCACTATCTGAAGAGGTATCAATCAATATAGCATTGTTAGCTTTCATACGTTGGCGGTCACGGCACTTATTTGAATAATGGCCATAGCTGGAACAAAAAAAACATTTGATTGCACGCCTGTATGCCGATCTTTTATTTTGCTGCTTCTTGATAACATTTTCAAGATGCGCCGGATAATTTGGCGATTTGTCGCACATAGAATAAGTGTCGTGCATAAGTTGACAATAAATACATTTTGACACTTTTCTGTCTTTCTTGTCATCTTTCTGAAAAGGTTTTCTGTTACTCTGATAGTTTTTTTGGTTGGTCTTTCACAAAGGAAACTATTTCAGAGTCATTTGAAATCTTAAAAATATCTCTGTTAGAAGAAAAATATGCTGAGCCTTTTTTTTTCAAACTGCTCGATGTTCTCAATGTCTGACTGCTGCAAAAATTTCGCAAAAGGAGAAGGTATAGTGGATATAACCTTATCCATAGCTATTAAGTTTTTTAATCTATCAAAGTCTTTTCCTATGTTAGCTGCTTTAAGCCACCTGTTTAGTACACTCTGCACATTTGAAACATAATCAATAAACGTTTCACTAGGTTTAGGTTTTAAATTTGAGAACTGAACTTGGTACCCAGGGGCATCAAGTAAAAAGTGCTGCATAATCCTATCATGGATGTATTGATAGTTAGATCTAAGCTCAGTTGGTATAGATTCTATTACTTTAAGGGGCTCACCACTCAGATTCTTCATATAAATCGGAGCCCACATCTCTAATGGAACTTGGTGATATTTAAATTGATACTCTACATTCTCTGTCCAGGCTGATATGGAATCTTCTTTGCAATATGGTTTGATAATATTTTTGTATTTGTTGCACTTATTTTCCTCTTGTTGACTCTTTAGTTTAGTGGCAGAGATCTCTGCGTGTGAGTCTACGTCCATACCTTTCATCTTCAACTGTGTCTCTGATTCAACTTGGATTTGTTTTTCCTTAACATCTATTTCTTTTTGTTTTAGATCTAATTCCTTTTGTTTTAATTCTTTCTCCTGATCTAATTGCTTTAGCTTAATCTCCTTATCATGTTCTAACTGTTGTTGTTTAACCTGCTTATCATGTTCTAACTGTTGTTGTTTAACCTGCTTATCATGTTCTAACTGTTGTTTTTTAACCTGCTTATCATGTTCTAATTGTTGTTGTTTAACCTCTAATTCTTTTTGTTTAATCTGTTTGTCATCTTCTAGCTGTTTATGTTCTGTTATCTCAGCTAGCTCTGCAATCTCCTTTTGGTGGTGTCTCTCTCGTGCTCGTTCCTCTCTTTCAGCATCCTTTATTTCTTTAAATCTCTTATCAGCATATTCTTCTAGTTCTTTACCTGTATATTGTAATTGCTTACCAGCTTTTATAAAGTCCTCTAATGTTGCCATGCTGTTGAGTAATTAGCTTGCGTTGACTTACAATGATTTGCTTATTCAAATATTTATCTATGATGTTCTATATTTGTTCCTCGTTGAGGACTATGACTTTTATTTTCAGTTTCTCTGCTGACAAAATTTCTCTGTTGGAAAATCAGAGCACAAAAATCTGCTAGTGTATCACAAGCTGAAAAAGAGATGCACTATTAATCACTTTGCATGCCAAAAATATAGGTATACTCAACTTAATGTTCCCGAGAATCAGGGAACGGAACTCCGTTGACACAGGTCACCTTGTTTGGTACCTTGGGATGGAGGTACGTTTCGTAATCAGGACACTTTATTTGGCACACCGGTATACGTACTCAGCTGTTGTTCGCCCTCTGATATGCAGGGCTGCAGTACTTACTACTACTGCACGATATGATTTACCCGACAACTAAGGACAATGACTTTGACAATGACAGACTCACGAACAACCAGAATATGTATTAATTAAATTTAATGTCAATGTCCTGTCTTCGTTCTAACAGTATTTGCCTTTTGTTACTAACCTAGTTACTTTCTGTAAGTGTTGTGCAGCCAAGTCTCATCTGCTTGGCCAAAAATAGTTCCATCTTGACGGTAAACAAAGAGAAAGTAGGACCAAAAATATGAATAACTGTTTTTAACTAAATAAAAATAACATCATAAGGTTTTAAATAAATAAATATGTTCAATTAATAACTCAAATAAACAAATAATAAATAATATAACGCACAGATTCAGGCGAGCAGCCGCTTGGCGATTTTGTAAACACTCGATTGCTGTATGCAAATGACCTAGGACGACTGTTTGTCAATCATTCTACGTCAGAGGCGCAGATCTATTTTTAGTTTTCAAAAATCGATATTGTCGGCTGGCTGTGTATCGCTCCGCCATGAATCATGTTTGGTGCTTATTCATAAATAAATTGGTAAATACATCAATAAATATGAGAAAATAAGAATATTACTACTTACAGCTTTGAAGAATACATGCTTTCACTAAATAAACATTTCATAAGCACAATTAACCAATCTAATTCGTCACGATAGGCACATTTTCTAGCCCGCAAATTGTTCTCGTCTGCACAGATTACCGTCACTGACACAAATTAGATCCTAGTCCAGAGCCGTGGCTGAGTGGATTAGCTTGAACTTTTGTTCAAGCTTCACTTCTGACACCACAATTATCCTTGCCTGTCAACAACTCAACTGACAGGCACAATCGGATACTTCTCCCACACCAAACAAGAAAACTTGCAAGTCGTGTGCGAGGAAAATAACTGGTACATTTTATTGCCGTTGGCTCGCTACACGCAGGTAACAGTCGCTAGTAAACACACAACATAAAGCCACAGAAATTATCTATCACTAGTTGCTAATGCCTATGCTAACTCTCTATCTATTTAGTTAAACACAAAACCCCTATCGCTACTCTAACGAGGTGCACACTACAAGTCCTGTCCTCCCGTCTGACGTTCTTTCATCCCGTCGTCACCGACCTTGACCTTGGTGCGTGTTGCCTCACATGGCACGCTGATCGCAGACGTGGTATGTTGAGTGGATACTCAATTTCTCCGTGGCTACCACGAGGCGTGATGCTATCGTGATTAGAGTGCTAACTCTCTGAACAACGCCTGCGTGTCTCATGAGGGAATGGATAACCATCTCCCATTACCTCATCTCCCCTGCCCTTACCTCGGGCACCGTATCACCTCCTGGCCTCTTCAAGATTGACTGCTCTTCCTGGCGGAGGGGATGCGGTCGAGTCTTTGACATTGTCCAACCTAACATATGTTTCATCCCCATTCTCCCCTCAACCTACAATCAGTACTCTAGTACGATGGGTCTTTGTGTTCTTGTTACAAAGGAGAACATGTTCTCATTTCACCACCTTGCACATTTTCTTTAGCACACCTACACTTAGAATGTGCATATCTGAAGCTGTGTAGAATGAAGTGACTTATTTTATTTGCTCAACTCCTAGTTGTTGTATTAGAATCCCACGAATGCTCTATTCTGAATGTATTTATCTGAAACTATACAATATGCAGTGAATATTCTTTTGGTTGGTTTATTGTGAACAAACTCCCACTCATGTGAGGAAACTATTTTATTACATTCATCATCATGTGCCATGCTAGTAAGCGTGGGGGGCATGTGTCGTCAACTCACATGATCAACAGAGTCGTGAATCGGCTCTGTGTTTTTGTCTCGACTATGCCATGTGGCCAAGCCAACCAGGTATTTACTTTTCTGCCTTCCCAGTGTGTCTCCCCCCACCCTTTCCAGAAAAATATGTCAGTTAATGAACCTAGATTTCTCGTTTATTTCTTCTCATAACGTGCCAAATAAAATGTTGACTGTCTACATCTAATTTCTCTAATCAGTTTACCGTTTTCATTTGTTTCTTGTACGATCTGCTCATTAATTTTTTATCTCTGTTCATGGTTAAAAGTTTCTTGCTATTTTTAAAAAAACCATCCTGGCTGCCCCAGGACTTCTCCATAATGTTAATAAAAAATTAGGCAAAGGTACTTAACACACCTGAGTCACACCCAGTTTACATCCATGTACATTTTGTAATGCCTTTTCACACAACAATGTGCATACTTGATTTAATCCAATGGACAAACTGTCTTCGGGTATATCCAGTTTCGGAACATTTTCTTCTTTGGTAACTATCCTTTATCACCATGACCTACAATGTATCGACAAATGATATATTGAGGTAGTAATTGATTGCAAATAGAAACTACGTCTTGTTCCTATTCTACCTCTCTGACTCACAAGCAGACACACACAACACCAGCCCTCAGACACTTGACCATTACCAAGATAATGAGAGGTATGCGAACGTTAATTTTCATTCACGGAGCCCCGTTGCTGCTACTGCTTAAACTATAACAGAGAAGATGGTTAGCTAAGAGCTTATTCACTATCTAATGGAGACGGAGCATAGAATCCGGTGGAGCATCGAATACCTGGTAGAATCGACTCCAAAACACAACCAGGACTAAAGTAAGCGCTAGCCCTAAACGGGATCAAGACATCCCAGGTTATTCAGTGTCGTCCATTGTCTGAGCGTATTTGTGCCTGTAACTGAATGGATGATGTGACTGCTTAAACCAAATTAGGCCTGGTATTCCTTTTGGTATCATTGCAATTTTGTATCAGTTATAAATCCAATTATAAATTAATTCTAGTTCATGTATCTTCCAGTTGGGCACACTCTCCCCTCACGGGCCTAAATGTCCAACACAGTTTCATTTAACTTCAAACCTCACCCCCTCTCTCCCCCCCCCCCAGTTTACAGTCCACTATCAAGATATTTGCAGGTCCCTTGCAGGACGTCGCAGTCAACTTTCTTGACAGTTTTGCGTTCGGTGTTTTGCTATCGTCTTCTGAACGACCGCGACTCATGCCCCTCTGTGAGGACCAACACAATGTAATCTTCCGCAGTTGTGTTTCGAGCGCTTAACGAGAATTGACAATTGTGAACTGCATCTTTGCCTGTCCCATTTTTACTTTTCCGCTCACATGGGCGCTTCTCCACCCCCACTCCCATCCCGCTTGACCTTTGACCCGTTTACCAAACATCCGGTCTACACAATCCACTGACAGCCATCGCGTGTCAGTCTCTCATAGCAAGGATACAGATTCAGATAAGTACCTTTAATTAGTTTAATATTGTCATGTAGTATGTTTCATGTAGTTTTGTATCGGTTTTTGTTTGTTTGTCCTGTTTTGACGAAGGCTTTGGCCGCAACGTTTAATTTGTCTCTTACAGTCGTGTTTCACTAAAGCTCACAATCAACTTCTTGTTTTTTGGTGATTCATCCATTGCCCTTTTAAGCTTTACTGCAGTTCCCTCGTTCTTGTTTTATTATCCCAATATGGCTGCCTCCATGATTGATATTGTTTAGAGCCGTTTTGAGCGTGTTTTAGTGAAATTTTGTTATGTTTTGTCGCAAGCGAATATTCAGCATTTACGAACCAAATGTCTGATGACGAAAACCAGGCTCATTTTATAGAGGATTCTGACTCTACCAGCTAATTTGAAGCTGAAAGCAAAGATTCCTGGCTAAGTAGAGATGCACAAGTGAATGATATTGTGACTGAATGTATCGACAACGATGTTTGAATTGATGACAGAGGTGATAAAGGTGCGTCTGAAGAAAGAAGTTGGCTTGACACAAGAGACCAGAATATTTCTACAGCTGAAAATTCTATTTGGAAATGGAGAAAGGCTCCTCAATATGAACGTATTGAGCTTGACAGTCTTCCTCCATACGAAGAACAACAGGGTGTCATGTCAGACACAACTGGGTTTATGCTCATTGACTGTTTAAAGCTTTTTTCCCCTGACACTGCCATAAATCAAATCACATGTGAAGTCAACAGGTATGGCGAAAATCTCTCTCAGTATACAGGAAATGCCAAGTACAAAAAGTTTACTTGGGATGATACTAATGCAATTGAAATTTCTGCATTCACAGGTCTTTAGATTGGTATTGGAATGTGTTTTAAACCAGCAGTTTCAGACTACTAGTGTAAGTATGTTTGGCTGAATGAAACAGCATATTAGAAGGCCATGAGTAGGAACAGATACCAACAGCTTCACAGAAATCTTCATTTCAACAATAATGATGTCAGAATTGAAAGACGACAGCCTGGGTATGGCCCTTGTTCAAGCTCACATCCGTACTAGACATCATATTGCCTACATACAGGCAACACTACACACCGGGACGGAAGTTATCAATAGATGAATCAATGATGAGGTTCAAAGGCAAGATATATTTCAATAAATACCTGCCAGCGAAGCGGACAAAGTGGGGATTCAAATTATTTTTTCATACTGTTGCCAAAACCCAGTACTGCCTGAAGCTAGAGATTTACACTGGTAAGGTCAAATAATGAAGGTTGTGTTGGGACAACTTGCAAAATTGTGTAACATTTTATTGATGGCTGTGGCTACAAAGGATATATTCTCTACTGTGACAGCTTTTATTCAAGCCCAGCTTTATTTCAAGAGCTGAAAGAAATGCAGTTTGGTGCATGTGGAACAGTATGTAAAAATAGAAAGCATTTCCTGATGTGCTGAAGAAACACAACTGAAATTGGAAAAGACAGATCATCCTGTTTTATGTGTTACAGAAGATTATTGCATGTTGGCAGTTACCTGGCATGACACTAAGAGAGTTAACCTTATATCCACGGTTCACTCCAATGATGTTATGGACAAGACAGTTAGAAAAAGGGAATTCCTGAACGCAGAATAATAAACAAGCCAGTGCTTGCAGAAAAATACAACAAAAGTATGGGCGGGCTCGACCACTTCGGCCAACTGAGTGAAAGCTACCCCTACCCACATAGATCCTATAAATGGTACCTGCCATTATATCATGTTTAGTTGAAACTGCTCTGGTCAATGAGCGTATACGCAACAACACTGCCAACTCTACAAATAAGATCACTGCAAAGAGGTTCAAGCAGGATGTCAGTCTTGCTCTTATTGGACCTGCTGTTCTTCGGCGCAATGCAACACCTTCAAGACCACAAGTCACAACATCACGATTTACTGAGCGCCATTTTATTGAAGAATATGAAAAGCCAAGGTACAAACGAGACTGTAAAGTGTGTAAGGCTTCGGGTAAAAGAAGCCAGACTTGCATGTACTGCCCAGATTGCAATACACCTCTATTCCCGACACAATGTTTGAAGCTGTACCACACGGTTGAGGATTATCAACGGTTCAGACAAAGACTCTTGCAGAGGTTTTCAGCTACAACTTCAACCCCATTAATGAAGGAAGTAGCTCAGACTCAATTAAGATGTACTTTTATAACCAAGCATTCACAAAAACTCATTGTAACATGTCACATAAACACAATACACTGAAGAAATAAACACAATACTGTGTAGAAATAGAAAAAAAATTTCCACGTTATTCAATTTTTTTTTTGGGGAGGGGGGGGGGGGGGGTTACTTGGTTACTTTTTAATGTTGAAATATTTGGTCAATCGTTAAATAAGTGCTCCTATTGAGCTTATCTTATTGATCGCCAACCATGCCCCTAACATTTTATAGCTTTGACATTGAACGAATCCACTAACAACTAGGAAAGGATAATGGTTTTAAAACATCTTCTGAAATTTATTTAAATAGCCAAACAAATTCAAGATAGCCACCACGATCATATGACAAATTTGCATAAAATATATTTTTTTTTGGTTTCATGTGAAGCAACCATTGAAAATTAGACTCTAAAAATTGCAAAACTCTACGTTCGTTTTTAATTGTCTTATGAATTTAATTAAAAACCAGTCATGTTTAAATAAATAGGCAAACACCCTTGGTAATGGAAGATGTGTAATATCAGAATTTAATGGCAGAATATGTTTTTAAAACCATAATCTTTCCCTAGGTTTTAGTGAATCAGCAATCTTCATCTTCGGTGACAACTAACGTGAAGACAAACAGTCAAGTACAATAAAAAACAAACACTAAAAATAGATGCAGTCTAGATCAAACACTACAATGGTGGGTGACTACCAATAATCAGAATTTGCCCTCAATTTAGCGCCTAGTCTGTTGTGGTGAAATTACTTGGAACGCCACACCTTTCCTAGTGAAAAAGAAGAAACCATTAACATAATTGTAAATGTTTCAAACATAAATGCTATTATTATAAGTAAGATGTTTGTTAACTAAGCATAGAGAAGTAATCATAAAAACTCCACCCGAAGCACACATTGCAAGGGCTTCAGATTGTGCCCCTGCCGTGTGTGCTCCGCGGTGGAGTTTTACGATTACTTAAGTAAACATATGTTACGACCACCGAGAATGTGACTCAGAGGCATAGGTCACCCAGTCACCCAAACGCTAGAAATCACGTGGGGGAAACAGCGGTGTTTGCTGGGGAAAAGTTACGGTCTCAGTCATTAAGTTCGCAAACTCTTGTGCTAGCGCAACTGGGACAAAACTGACTAGTAAATCGACTGTTAATTGTCCACGATGGGAATAAATTCATTTTCTATACGATAGCTTCAAACCAAAAGTTTGACAGTATCTTTTAAATTATATTATAATGTATAGTAGAATTAATTATCCACGAGGTGGAATTAATTCAATTTTCAATACTATTACTTCAAGCCTAAATTTTTCAACAGTATCGTTAGTTATATTATAACGTATGGTAAGATGAATTTCCACGAGGTGGAATTAATTCCTCTTTCAATACCATTGCTTTCAAGACACAATGTTTAAAAAGTATCGTTTAGTTAAGGTAAAATGTATTCTAAGTTTTATAATGTACGGATACACTTTCGTGTAGATTCACGTGTAAAGTAGTATATAATTATTTTGTTTGAATTCCTTGATTGTAGCGATTTCATGATCGCTAGAGTTTCATTTGAGTTCATTGTTCGCTTCACATTGCGTGATCATAAAGATCGCAGTCATCGATAAGATTGCACTGTCAGTATGATTATACTGATTGTTAGGATTCCAGTACTTCGTCATGATTGATTACGATTCACATTAATTGTCAGAAATCAGACTGTTTCGCATTCATGATTTATTTCAAACTTCACATCTATGAAGTACAGGCTATTGTTTCTTGGTAGGATCTGTATCCCAGTTTACTTTCCTATTGATGTATATAATTTAAGTATAGCACATAGGAGAGAAAGGCCAACAGAGATTTAGAAGAGATTATGAGTTGTAGATTACCAACTTTGATTATGTGTTTTACACCATCCAGGGAACGAGTAAGCTGGGTTCGATTCCATTTTCTACTGTATCCACTCACAGCCTTTAAGAAATGAGAATAGATTAACTTTCCTTTCCCCTGACAGATAGATCCGTACAAACGTACGTGGCAGACAACCTTGGGAAACATAGAACATTTCCCTAGGACATAATCCAGCTTCTAGGAACCAGATAACCAGATTACGAACCAGACTTAGTACTTTATTTCTATATATAACTAAGAGCATAACCATGAGGGTCATACATATTGACGCCTAAGATAAAGCGAGTGGGTGGAGAGGGAACGCCT